>JANRMT010062820.1:2790100-2835262 GCA_026402145.1 Polypterus bichir lapradei
TGTGCCTGTTTATTGTTTTGTTTCTTTTCTTTTCCCGGACCCCCCCCAACCCCCCCCCCCCCCCCCCCCGTTGCTGTTCAAAAAAATGTTGTTTTTATGTCCGTTTTGTTTATTTTTGATTCCTTTGCTTATGTTACAATAGTTGGTCATTTAGTTTCTATGATTCTGTTTATCTTGGCCTACATTTCATGTGTTTTGTGGGTGGTTCCCCAAAAGGCAGGCTACTATCCTATCACCATCAAGGGACTGCCTTCAGCCCTATTAAGGTGTGGGTAACCCACAGTCCCATGCGGTTCATTCTAAATGAGCTCGTCATGGTGGTGATTTCTTTCTTATGATTATACTTATTGTGCTTAATGTGAATTTCTGGGTTTTTTGAACCTGTGCTCTGTTTTTAGACTTTGTCTGGATTTTGGTTTGGGACTTTGTTTACTATTGGGATTGCCTGTTGAAGGTTTTGCCTTGTATGCCATTTGTGCTCTTTGGAGTTTATTTTTGCTGAAGAGATTTTTGTGAAAGTAAGTCTGTTGTCTAGCTGGAGTTTGATGGTCATTTCCCTCCAGTGGGCATTTTTGGGTCATTGTTTGGGAATTTTGTGTTTGGGAATGCTTGAGTAAATAACATCAAGGGGGTCACGTCCTCTTCCTGTTTCTGCCGATCCACACATGCCCAGTGTAGGCGAATGGCTATGTCATATGAATTTTCGGTCATTTTAGTGTGGGTATAGATACTTTTTTAAACAATGTGACAATACTAGTGTGGATAGAGATTGTTTTCATTTCAAAATGCAGTTTTTAAAAGAAAATGTAGTGGCGTGGGCAGAGTCTTAACTTATTAGCTTAGTGGCATTCTTTATATTTAAATTTGTTACAGAGGTGAATAACTAATGATGTTTATTTACTCTCTTCTATAAGCAGCTGTACATTTTCGTATTTGCTCTTATCTATGTTTAATTATCTTCTGTTTGTTTATTATTTCTGTTTTGATTTATTGCTTGTTGGCACAGAACTAACATCCTACGTTTTCTAAATTTGCATGTTCTCCCCAAGTCTGTGAGGCTTTACTTCAGGTATTTAGATGATTTGTGTTGGGTGAGAACATCAGCAGAGTTCCTTCTTGGACCTTTACTTTTTCTACGTTATAGTAATGACATGGATTCTATTATGGTTACTAAAATTGGAGGGACAGCAGATACTTTAGTTTTAGACAATCTTCAGAACTGTGCAAATATATGGAAAATATGGAATATCAATTATAAATACAAGATGGGTGACAGAGTGTTGCAGTAGGCAAGCCCTACAAAGGATTTAGGGGTTTATGTTGATACAAGGTTCTCATCATCTAAGCAATGTGCAGAAACGATTAAAAAGGGAAATAAAATATTATGTTAAATTGTAAAAACTGTTGAATATAAATCAAGAGATGCTATGCTTAGGGAATATAATTCAATAGTGAGACCATATCTGGAGTACTGTGTACAGTTCTGGTCACCATGTTACAAAAAAGATATAGCAGAACATGAAGCTGTGCAGAAGAGAACAACCAGATACATCCCAGGTTATACTGACTTGTAATTAAACTGCAGCCATAAAGCACTTCTGTACTCAAAGAGTCTTGCAGTTGAAGCAGAAACCTTTGCCAACCTTTTAAAAATACCTGGGTGAGCTCTTGGGACGTCTTAGCTCTTAGCTAAACAAACAATGTTGACGGACTGAATGATCTCTTGCCATTCATCAAATTTCTTATGTGCTTATGTTCTTCATGCAGGCTGTTTTTACTGACAGTTCCAAAATGGCCCTTGGTTGTAGGAAAGTGTCCCTTATAATAGACTGGTACCCTGTCCAGAGCTGTTTCCTGTCTTGCACCCAGTGGTGCCTGAATAGACTCCGGCTCCAACCAAGTCTAAATGAAATGAAGTGGTTTAAGAATGCTATGGTATTAACTATTTATTGAATAGTATAATTGGTAATTAACTTTGATTTAATAAAAATAATTCCAGTTTCATTATTGTATCCTTTCCACTGTCTTTTAAGATTAAACAGATATGTTGGTGGAGTTGCATTTTGATAATGGGGATTTTCTTTTAATCAGAACTGAGGGAAGGTAGCTAATTTAGGTAGGCTTTTGGAATGGCTCGGTTTCGCTAAAGGCACGATGCTACAGAAAATAGATTAACCAAGATTGTACTACTCAGTATTAAAAAGTCTATTACACTGAGTGTTGTTACAAAACATATAAGTTCTCATTTTTAAAATATGCTAAAGGAAACTGCGTAAAAAATTATTTATTACATGCTATGTGGAATCAGAACAGGAATCGGGTAACAATGAATGATCAACGTTCATAAACGATAAAATTAGGAGAAAATAAAAGACTACTAAATAAAGGAAATCTACGGTACCTAAACACAAAAATACCAAAAAAATCTAAACTAAACAGGGGTCATGGTAAAAGTAAATAATACCATTATGTCCATTAACAGAATATATGACTGTGCTTCAACATCAGCTGTTTATAGGTCATTATTACTAAAGAGCCACACTGGTCTACACCATGTTGGCTACCTTCAAGCGACTCTGCCAGCACCTATTTTTACACAAACCACTTTCTGACAGTGAAACATGCTATAACAGTGTTCTCATATTATGCACCATTAGCCCAAGATAACTATCTCATGACATAAAGATCTTGTCTCTGAAACCAAAGCCCCAGGCTTAGCATGAAAGTAAATATAACGAGGTGCTCAAGGCACTCCATGATAGTCTTAGACTGTCATGTTCAAAATCAGTGCAATAAACATTCACCATCTTTTTATTAATCATGCCATATTTTTATGTTTATTTTAATCTGACATTGTTTATGGCAGTGAAGATGAGCAGAAAAAATGTAAAAGCTAAAGTTTACTGCAAAACAAAATGAAAATGTGCAGTATAAATACTGATGAGAAAATATACAGTAACTCTAAGATCATCAATTAGCTGCCAGCAAGCCCGATCCAGCCCACGTACAAGTATCATCTGGCCCCAGGCCATCCGCCAATACATTTTTTTCAGTTATATAAAAATAATGCAAAATCTATACATGTCTGGCATCTACTGTATAAAATCAGGAATGAGCAGAGAGTTTGAAAGGGGCAGGTGTTTATTTCTTGTTAACAAGGCATGCAAGGCATGGGAGAGAATTCATAACAAAATTATGTAATTCACTTGATTTCAGAGTCTGTGCCTTATAATTCACAATAAAATAGTGCAAACGGGATGGCTCCATTTTAAAAGCAAGCAACTAGAGCAGACAAGACAAGTGCGCAGGCTCCATTGGCCTACTTGCTCACCCACATGTGTCCAGTGAATGTGCTCCATCAAAACATTCACATACAGTTGCGTCACATCTATGTTGTCTGTTGATTCATCAATGGCTAGAGAACTATGATCAGCCTGACTGACGCCACCTATTACCTGACTTTGGATACTCTTTACCAAGTCATGAACACATCGTGAAGCACGGGCATCTGACAGAGGTGCCAGTTTTACAGGTTTAGTAGTATTATCTATTGATTTATCAACACCAATGGCCATGGCATGCTCTTTTAATAGCTTTGCATTAGTGAAGGCTTTATTGTGCTGAACCAGTGTCCATGTAGCTTGGGGTTCATTCTGGTTGAGTTAGTGAATGGGTGAGTTCAGGGGTGCTGTGATAGAAGATTCCCTTCAATAGACAGATAAATAGATTGAACTTTATTCTTCCCCGTGCTTGATGCTTGAGTTCACGAAGAAGATTCCCTTGAATGCCTTGATTTTCCAGACTGTGGTGATTCACTGGAAGTGTGATGCTTTGTACAGACGGGTGTCTACAACTGTACTCTTAATGACACCAACTTTAAACTTGCAAATCAGACACGTTGGCTGAGGACTTTGGAATGATGGCAGTCGACTCATAACGAAAATGATCTGTATACATTTTCCTTTTAAAAAATTTTGACAGTAACAATTTTCCTAGCTAGGTTTTTTTGATAGCTAATTTGCAATGTGAATTTTGAATGCTACTTCCTAGCTAATAAATTAAATAGATGATTAAGGGTACCACCTGTGAATTGTATTTATTTATTTATTTTAATAAAATGTTATTTATCTACATAAACATGCACTTTGATAGAAAAGTGATAGTATAGCCATCAACCACACATCGCTATTAGCAAAAGTTAAAAATCATTCTAATCCAAAGTAGAATTAATCTATAGATTTGTAGTAAATCCTATGATCTGTTAATCTTAAAGAACACTAAAACCCCCACCGGCAGTGAAAAAAATATGAAAAAAGAAAAATTTAGATGACCAAGCCCCCCTTTGAGGTGGTCTGATGCTAAAGCACTGGGAAATTTATCTTGTCTGTTTTACTTCTCTTTTTTTGCTTTGAATGATTCATTTTAAGAGTTTTTTATTTTAAAAGTTTAATTGGTGAATTGTAAGTATTAGTTTGAATTTTATCTCTATGTTTGAAAGTGTTTTTAATTGTTTTTCATTTTATTTTATTTCTAACTGCATCACATCATCACGTTGACAGCCACTGCGAGTGTGCAGGGGGTTTATCATGGGCCCTTACCTGTACCTTAATTTGCCTAGCAACTTTAATTCTTTCCCTGTGTTCTTTGGTTCACTTTTTCAAATATTGTTTTTACAGTTTCAAAAACCAATGAATCCATTGGTTATATCTATTTTTATTTCAAAGGATATTTAATGAAAACATTATGCTGTGTTGTTTTCTTATGGGTGGCACAATTTTTGTTGTGAGGGGAGTGTGGACATGTGTCATTATCAACATGACTATATAAAGATCAGTGTGTTCATTCCCTGATCCTGAGATTTCAGATTCCTCTCAAGAAAACCCTTTAGTGATTATTCTCATTACTGTATTCCAATTACGACTTCTTCAGTTTCGTGTTTCATTTAACATTTGCACGATTTGGCTCTGGTTGCATTTCCCCATTTGTCTATGAAATCCTACACTTTGGCCATTGATTCATGTGTTTTGCTCAACTCAGGATCATAAAAAAGCCTACGCCAAATACCAGAAAACCTGAATGCAGCAAAATAACCAAATCCAAAATGAAGGCCAATAATAAATGTCAAAGAAACAAGGAGACAGTCCTAACTACTAAAAACTTGAAACTATCAAGCGCTTTCTTATGAGTCATCCACTAACTTGAACCCTCACCCTGTGTGTCACCATCTTTAATAGAACCCAGATGATGATGTCTCATTCAGGCATTAGCAACAAGCTGCACTGTTAGTAATAAATACTCACAAGTTAAGTGATGCTCCCAAAAAGCAAAATAGTGTCACGACAAAACAAAAAAAGTGCAAAAAAAGTGCAAAATTCAGAAAGAAATAAACAAATTAAGTCCAGAGTCATATCTCTGACTCAAAATGATAATAACATCAGGATGATTTCAGTTCCACATATACTTTAAGATTCCTTGTCTTCCATAGATGTAATCTGACAAGTGTGAACTGACTTAATGTGTGTTAAGTGAATGAGGTGGTGAGAAGGTCCAGCAATGAATGAAGAAGTGTGTCTGCTGAAGTGTGTGAGGTGTACATTACAATTTAGCCAGTTTTCCTCCCTGGATTTAGTTTATATTCCTTTCTGTTGCTGAATGTTTTCTTGTTTTATCGTTGCTTTGGCTTGTTTTTTTATTTAGTATTTTCTTGTTCATTCAATGTTTTGTAGCTCTGTTTTTTTTTTTTTTTTTTTTACATTTCCTGCAATTTGTATATTGAGCTCAAAGAGGCAAAACCTCTTAAAGTTGCAGCTGCTGCTTGTGGTGGTGGTCCATATAAAGGCCTTGGATGTCTCTCACCTGTGCTGCGGCATTAGCACCTGTTCATGTTGCTGGGTTTGTGACATTAGTTGCAGTGCACCTGAGACAGTACTAGACATACTAGCATAGACTACATAGAAGTATACATGCAGAATACATAAAAATATTGAAAGTTTTTAATACCATTTTACAATATTACTTAGTTAAAAATTGAAACCAAATAGGTTTGTGGTATAATAAATAATAAATTGTATCTGTTTATTTCCTATTGTTAGTTGGTTGTAAAGGGTTTGTAGTGTATTGGAGTTCAAATTTCTTAAACATAAGCTTTTCCAAAAAAGTATGCGATGGAATCTCTGTTGTCTCAAGTCGCAAGTTAAAATTGCTGACTGTAACCGGCCATCACAAATAACATCATTGTGGCGCTCAGAAAAATATTGAATCTTTATACATAACGTACAGATAATTAAACTGTGAGGTGAGGTTTTAGGTATAATGTAAACCTTGATTACATGTTACTTTATGTATAAAGTGATAATGCGACACAGTTAGAGCGCTTGTTTCCTCTTTCATTCATTTCTACATAAGTTAAGTTGTTTGCATTTATTGCTTTTAATCTTGCAAACATCACATCATTTACATTCTATGATTTCAAGGAGCAGGAGAACCCAGCCACAGGGGATGCATAAACCAGTGTGTTTCTTTGTGCCGGTCCCAAGCCCAGATAAATGGGGAGGGTTACGTCAGGAAGGGCATCTGGTGTGAAATTTTGCCAAATCAATATGTGGACAACAATACAAATTTCCATACCAGATTGGTCGAGCCCCGGGTTAACAACGACTGCCACCAGTACTGTTAGCCAACAGGGTGCTGGAGGACATTGGACTACTGTTGGCCAAAGAAGAAGGAGGAGAAGAAGAAGGGGGAGACGTGTCCAGAGGCAGGAGGAAAGGAAGAAAGTAAAGAGAGTGGAACTAAGGGTAGGAACTTTGAATGTTGGCAGTATGACTGGTAAGAGGAGAAAGTTAGCAGATATGAAGGAGAGAAGGAAGGTTGATATATTGTGTGTGCAAGAGACTAAATGGAAGGAGAATACGGCCAGGTGGATTGGAGCTGGATTCAAATTGTTCTATCATGGTGTGGATGGGAGGAGAAATGGGGTAGGGATTATTCTGAAGGAACAGTATGTCAAGTGTTTTGGAGGTGAAAAGAGTGTCAGGCAGAGTAATGATTATGAAGCTGGAAATTGGAGGTGTTATGATGAATGTTGTTAGTGCATATGCACCGCAAGTTGGGTGTGCAACAGATGAAAAAGAAGTTTTTGGAGTGAGTTGGATGAAGTGATGAACAGTGTACCCAAGGGACAGAAAGTGGTGATTGGAGTGGATTTCAATGGACATGTTGGTGAAGGGAACAGTGGAAATGAGGAGGTGATGGGTAGGTATGGTGTCAAGGAGAGGAATAAAGAATGTCAGAGGATAGTGGATTTTGCCAAAAGGATGGACATAGCTGTGGTGAATACGTATTTTAAGAAGAAGGAGGAACATAGGGTGACGTACAAGAGTGGAGGAAGATGCACACAGATAGATTACATCCTATGCAGAAGAGTTGATCTGAAGGAGATTGAAGACTGCAAAGTGGTGGCAGGGGAAACAGTAGTTAAGCAGCATAGGATGGTGGTCTGTAGGATGATGTTGGAGATCAAGAAGAGGAAGAGAGTGAGGGCAGAGCCAAGGATCAAATGGTGGAAGTTGAAAAAGAAAGACTGCAAGGCTGAGTTTAGGGAGGAGGTGAGACAGGCACTGGGTGGCAGTGAAGAGTTACCAGACAGTTGGGAAACTACAGCAGATGTAGTAAGGGTGACAGCAAGAAGGGTGCTTGGCATGACATCTGGAGAGAGTAAGGAGGAAAAGGAAACATGGTGGTGGAATGAGGAAATACAAGAGAGTAAACGGAGGAAGAGGATGGGCAAAGAAGAAGTGGGATAGTCAGAGAGATGCAGAAAGTAGACAAGAGTACAAGGAGATAAGGCGCAAGGTGAAGAGAGAGGTGGCGAAGGCTAAAGAAAAGACGTATGATAAGTTGTATGAGAGGTTGGACACTAAAGAGGGAGAAAAGGACCTGTACCGATTGGCTAGACAGGGGGACTAAGCTGGGAAAAAGATGTGCAGCAGGTTAGGATGATAAAGGATAAAGATGGAAACGTACTCATAAGCGAGGAGAGTGTGTTGAGCAGATGGAAAGAGTACTTTGAGAGGCTGATGAATGAAGAGAACGAGAGAGAGAAGTGATTGGATGATATGGAGATAGTGAATCAGGAAGTGCAATGGATTAGCAAGGAGAAAGTAAGGACAGCTTTGAAGAGGATGAAAAATGGAAAGGCCGTTGGTCCAGATGACATACCTATGGAAGCATGGAGGTGTTTAGGAGAGATGGCAGTGGAGTTTTTAACCAGATTGTTTAATGGAATCTTGGAAAGTGAAAGGATGCCTGAGGAGTGGAGAAGTGTACTGGTGCAGATATTTAAGAATAAGGGGGATGTGCAGAGCTATAGTGACGATAGGGGCATAAAATTGATGAGCCACAGCATGAAATTATGGGAAAGAGTAGTGGAAGTTAGGTTAAGAAGTGCAGTGATGATTAGTGAGCAGCAGTATGGTTTCATGCCAAGAAAGTGGACCACAGATGCAATGTTTGCTCTGTGGATGTTGATGGAGAAGTTTAGAGAAGGCCAGAAGGAGTTGCATTGTGTCTTTGTGGACATGGAGAAGCATATGACAGGGTGCCTCAAGAGCAGCTGTGGTATTGTATGAGGAAGTCTGGAGTGGCAGAGAAGTACGTAAGAGTTGTACAGGATATGTACGAGGGAAGGGTGACAGAGGTAAGGTCTGCGGTAGAAGTGACAGAGGTGGGATTACATCAGGGATCAGCTCTGAGCCCTTTCTTATTTGCAATCGTGATGGATAGGCTGACAGACGAGATTAGACAGGAGTCCCTGTGATCTGTAGCGATAGAAGGGAGCAGGTTGAGGAGACCCTGGAGAGGTGGTGATATGCTCTAGAGAGGAGAGAAATGAAGGTCAGTAGGGACAAGACAGAATACATGTGTGTGAATGAGAGGGAGGTCAGTGGAATGGTGAGGATGCAGGGAGTAGAGTTGGCGAAAGTGGATGAGGTTAAATACTTAAGATCAAAAGGACAGAGTAATGGGGTTTGTGGAAGAGAGGTGAAAAAGAGAGTGCAGGCAGGGTGGAATGGGTGGAGAAGAGTGTCAGGAGTAATTTGAAGGAAGGTCTACAGGACGGTAGTGAGACCAGCTATGTTATATGGGTTGGAGACGGTGGCACTGACCAGAAAGCAGGAGACAGAGCTGGAGGTAGCAGAGTTAAAGATGCTAACATTTGCATTTGGGGTGACGAGGATGGATAGGATTAGAAATTAGTACATTAGAGGGTCAGCTCAAGTTGGACGGTTGGGAGACAAAGTCAGAGAGGCAAGATTGAGTTGATTTGGACATGTGCAGAGGAGAGATTCTGGGTATATTGGGAGAAGGATGCTAAGGATAGAGCTGCCAGGGAAGAGGAAAAGAGGAAGGCCTAAGCAAAAGTTTATGGATATGGTGAGAGAGGACATGCAGGTGATGGGTGTAACAGAACAAGATGCAGAGGACAGAACGATATGGAAGAAGATGATCCGCTGTGGCAACTCGTAACGGGAGCAGCCAAAAGAAGAAGAAGAAGATTTCAAGGGGCAGGAGAAGTGAGCTGCTGTTACTGAGGTTCCTGAAAGTTGCTATGTGTCCACAGGAGTCACTTCTACAGACAGCATATTAAGTAGTAAGAAAAAGCAAAATATAAAAAAATGTGTAAGTTGAACTAATCTCTTGAAGGAAATCTGAAACAGTAAACAAATCCATAATTAAAGTCACACAGAATGTTTCCCTGTTTTAAATTAGACAGCTCTGAAAATTTGCCAACACTTTTTAATGGAAGATTTATAAATTTCATAACTTAGTACAGCATGCTTTATTCATGAAGTCTCATTGAAAACTGAACTTTCCTGACAAATGTCCTTGAAGAATATGTGAACCAAATATGTGGGTGTTGAATTCTGTTTTGTTAGGTTTTGTCTCTTTTTGTTCCTGCTTTCCTTTATTAACTTTCTGAATTTTTTGTATTTTCATCCTTTTTTTACTTTCTCGTATATGAGGTATAGGGAAATTACTGTAATCATCCAAAAATTCATCTTCGAGATTTTGATGAATCTCAATGTTTTAGACCTCCCTGACTCCGATTTACTTTCTTCTAGGGAAAGTATTGTAATTGTCCAAAAATTCAATATTCAATTTCAAGATTTTCATGAATCTCAACATTTTATACCTCCCTGAGTCCAAAAATGCCATTTTTGGAATTATTTCTGTGTGTGTGTGTGTGTGTGTGTGTCTGTAAACAAGATAACTTGAGTATGCTTTCACTTGAGTCAACCAAATTTTGCATAGAAGTGTTAGGTATAAAACACAGATTTCTATCTACTTTTGAGCTATTTTCACTAACCAGAAATGGTACTTTTTAATTCTGGTTTATTCAACTTTACTTTTATAACAATTGTTCAATATATTATTAATTTGATTTGATCTGTTGTTGATGTTTCTTTAATGTACATCATATAAAAATATAACCATTGTCTTGCAGTTTACTCTTCAAATATTCACCCCATATCTGAGTATACAAGAAAGTCTAGGGGAGACCACTTCTGATTTTTCTAATTTGTTGTATACGTTCAACTTCATTGTATGCAATGCTATTTTCCTCAAATATAATTAAAAAAACACACACACACAAATAAAGTAAATGCAAAGACAAGCAAAGGAAAATCCAAAATTTTAAATGTAAACCTCCCTAAAAATGAAAACAAACAACTACATTCTGAAATGTAAAACACAAAAATACCAGAAAATGATTTAAGAAAAATAACATCCAAAAGTCTTTCATAACAAGCCAAAATTTGAAAACCTAACAATGCAAAATAGAAGATCACAGTGAGAAGCTAATGGCACTACAGGGTGGGCCATTTATATGGATACACCTTAATAAAATGGGAATGGTTGGTGATATTAACTTCCTGTTTGTGGCACATTAGTATATGTGAGGGGGAAACTTTTCAAGATGGGTGGTGACCATGGTGGCCATTTTGAAGTCGGCCATTTTGGATCCAACTTTTGTTTTTTCAATAGGAAGAGGGTCATGTGACACATCAAACTTATTGGGAATTTCACAAGAAAAACAATGGTGTGCTTAGTTTTAACGTAGCTTTATTCTTTCATGAGTTATTTACAAGTTTCAGACCACTTATAAAATGTGTTCAATGTGCTGCCCATTGTGTTTGTGTTAACAAACAAAACCACCACTATTGGTCTGACACTAACCCACATTGGATAGATCCGTCCAAGACTGTTGGAACAAAAAAATTGATGGTATGGTGTGGTATATGGGGTACAAAGATAGTGGGGCCATTCTTCATCAATGGAAACCTCAAGGCCACTGGATAACAACAACAACAACAACAACATTTATTTATATAGCACATATTCATACAAACAGTAGCTCAAAGTGCTTTACATAATAAAGAATAGAAAAATAAACACAATATGAAAACAAAATAAATCAACATTAATTAACATCGAATAAGAGTAAGGTCCAATGGCCAGGGGGGACAGAAAAAACAAAATAAAAACTCCAGACGGCTGGAGAAAAAAAAATAAAATCTGTAGGGATTCCAGACCATGAGACCGCCCAGTCCCCACTGGGCATTCTACCTAACATAAATGAAACAGTCCTCTTTGGATTTAGGGTTCTCACGGAAAGACTTGATGATGATGGTCACGTAGAATTCTGCCTTTTAGTCCATCCATCATTGTTGGAGCATCATGAAGCTTTGAGTAGGTGGAGGTGGCGCAGGCCACCACCACAAAGAAACCGGAAAAAGAAACAGAAAAGAGAGTAGGGGTCAGTACGGATTGTAGAGCTACCCTGAATAGTTATTATGAGGAAATTGAACATATAGAGTATCAGGATTAAGTTAAATTAAGTTAAATTGAAGTTATCAGAAGGCCATGTTAAAGTAATGTGTTTTCAGCAGTGTTTTAAAGTGCTCTACTGTATTAGCCTGACGAATTCCTATTGGCAGGCTATTCCAGATTTTAGGTGCATAGCAGCAGAAGGCCGCCTCACCACTTCTTTTAAGTTTTGTTCTTGGAATTCTAAGGAGACACTCATTTGAGGATCTGAGGTTACTATTTGGAATATAAGGTGTCAGACACTCCGATATATAAGAAGGGGCGAGATTATTTAAGGCTTTATAAACCATAAGCAGAATTTTAAAGTCAATCCTGAATGACACAGGTAACCAGTGTAGTGACATCAGAACTGGAGAAATGTGTTCGGATTTTCTTTTCCTAGTTAGGATTCTAGCAGCTGCATTCTGCACTAGTTGCAAACGATTTATGTCTTTCTTGGGTAGTCCTGAGAGGAGTGCGTTACAGTAATCTAGTCGACTGAAAACAAACGCGTGAACTAATTTCTCAGCATCTTTCAGTGATATAAGAGGTCTAACTTTACTTATGTTTCTTAAGTGAAAAAATGCTGTCCTAGTGATCTGATTAATATGCGATTTAAAATTCAGATTACAGTCAACAATTACCCCTAAGCTTTTTACCTCCGTCTTGACTTTTAATCCTAATGTATCCAGTTTATTTCTAATAGCCTCATTGTATCCATTATTGCCAATCACTAAGATTTCAGTTTTCTCTTTATTTAACTTGAGAAAGTTACTATTCATCCATTCTGAGATACAAGTCAGACATTGTGTTAGTGAGTCAATAGAATCGGGGTCATCAGGTGCTACTGATAAATACAGCTGTGTGTCATCAGCATAGCTGTGGTAGCTCACGTTGTGCCCTGAGATAATCTGACCTAACGGAAGCATGTAGATTGAGAATAACAGCGGACCCAGGATAGAGCCTTGTGGAACACCAAATCGGATATCATGTGTCTTTGAGTTGTAATTACCACAACTAACAAAAAATTTTCTCCCTGTCAGGTAGGATTCAAACCAATTTAAGACACTGCCAGAGAGGCCCACCCATTGACTAAGGCGATTTCTAAGAATATTATGATCAATAGTGTCAAATGCAGCACTCAGATCTAAGAGGATGAGAACAGATATATGGCCTCTGTCTGCATTCACCCGCAAGTCATTTACTACTTTAACGAGTGCAGTTTCTGTGCTGTGATTTATTCTAAAACCCGACTGAAATTTATCAAGAATAGCATGTTTATTTAGGTGGTCATTTAACTGCATAATGACTGCTTTCTCCAGAACTTTGCTTAAGAAAGGCAGGTTAGAGATGGGTCTAAAATTTTCAAGGGCCGAGGGGTCAAGATTATGTTTCTTAAGAAGGGGTTTAACTACAGCAGTCTTAAGACAGTCTGGGAAGACCCCCGTATCTAATGACGAATTTACTATGTCCAGAACATTATCAATTAGCACGCCTGATACTTCTTTGAAAAGCCTTGTTGGTACTGGGTCAAGGACGCAGGTGGAGGATTTTAATTGAGATATTATTTTTTGTAAATCAGGTAAATCTATCCTAGTGAAAGAGTTTAATTGGTTTATAACAGGATGCTGGGGTTTAGGAGGATCCTTAGTGTTTGAGGGATATACTATGTTATTTCTAATATCATTAATTTTTTGATTGAAAAATACAGCGATAGCCTCACAGGTGTTATTGCAAGTACTTAGGAGGCATTCCTGTGAGTTACCTGGGTTTAGTAGGTGATCAATTGTAGAAAATAAGACTCTGGGATTACTAGCATTGTCATTTATAATCTTGGAGAAATAACAGCGTCTCTCAAGACGGACAGTGTTATTGTATTCTGTTATTTTGACTTTTAATATTTCATAGTGGATAGTTAGTTTAGTCTTCCTCCATTTACGTTCAGCTCTGCGGCATGTTCTCTTTAAGTCCGACACTCTTTGGGTCTTCCATGGTATAACAATACTAGAGGATTTTTTTACTGTCTTTTCAGGTGCAACTATGTCAACAGCAGCTCTCACTTTAGTATTAAATTTTTCCACCTTACTATTTACATTATCCTCGCTATTATAGTTGGCACTATAAACGGACTGATTGCTTAGAATGTTTGTAAGTTTTAAAGCTGCTGCTGAGTCAAAGAAGCGTTTTTTAACAATATGCTTCTCATGAGTGTTTTTTATCATTATTTCTATATTAAAAAGTAGAAGAAAATGGTCCGATAGACCAATATCAATGATCTGCTTTACCTCAACTTTCAGTCCTTTAGTAATCACTAAGTCTAACGTATGACCTGCTTTATGTGTAGGCTGATTTACGAGCTGCCTCAAATCAAATGAATCCAGGAGGTTCATAAATTCTTTTACTTTTAGATCACACTGATTATCTATATGAAAATTAAAGTCGCCAACTATTAGGAGTGTGTCATAGTTAGTAATTAAAATTGACATTAAGTCAGAGAATTCCTCAATAAAAGACGCGTTGCATTTTGGAGGTCTATACACGGATAATACTAGAACTTGAGCATCTCCTTGGATAACAACGGCGAGATATTCAAAGGACTTGAACTTACCAAAACTGACATCTTTACATTTTAACCGGCTCGAGTAAATGTTAGCCAATCCGCCCCCCTTTTTCCCCTGGCGGTCTGCACGAGTAAAACTGTAATCCGGAGGCGCAGATTCGATTAAAACCGCCGCGCCGTTTGAGTTAAGCCACGTTTCACTTAGTGCAATAAAATCTATTTTTTTATCACTAATAAGATCGTTGATAAAAAACGTTTTGTTAGTTAAAGCTCTAACATTTAATAGTGCCATATTTAATGTTTCGGAGGTGCAGAGATGAATACTATGTGCGTTATTGATATTTGGAATAGGGACTAAGTTATTTTTATTAGCGCCGCTCTGTGTGTATTTTTTGTTTAATCTGTGATCTGTTTTAATAGTTTTGATACATTGTTCCTCTAAAATGGTAATTTTAATTAGATTATTGGAGTTTATGCCGTATTTCCTAGATTTTCTACGTGCATTGAGATTGCTTATTACAGTACTAATGTTGTGCACTTTAACGGAAGATTCTATTAAACACTTATGTCCTAGCACAACAGTATCATTTCGGAAGGGGTAAAGAGCAGAGATAGATAGTCAAGATAAACGAATTACCTTCGCTATGTTTTCGGAGAGGACCCGGGCGCCGAAACTGTTCGGATGCAGGCCATCACGCTTGAAGAAACGCGGCCTTTCCAAAAAGAGATTCCAATTGTTGATGAAACCGACATCCTTCTTCTTGCAGAAACCCTGTAGCCAGTTGTTCAATCCCAGCAGCCGACTGTAGTACTCGTTGGATCGTCTGACGAGAGGTAGTGGACCCGAAACGAAGATCTTTGCCGATGGGGTCCTCTCCTTCGTGTCTTTAATCAAAGCTGCGAAATCAGCCTTCAGGATTTCTGATTGTCGCTGCCTTATGTCGTTTACGCCGGCATGCAAAACGATTGCTCCAATTGCCCTCTCCTTGTGTTTCTCGTAGACTGCTGGTGCACGTCTCATCACATCTCGGACACGAGCACCGGGAAAACAAGAAACAAACGATTTTGCATTAGGGCATGCGACATTAAGGTTCCTAACAATAGAATCACCTACCACTATTACATCACCAGGGGCTGAAGGCGAGCTGGGGACGCGGAGAGGGTCAAACCGGTTTTGGGATAGGATGCTCGCCTGTGCCGATGGAGGTGCTCTGGCCTTGACCCCCCGCCTGCATAGCTGAAATCCACCTAGGTCATCAGCGGCGTCGCTCCTACGAGACGCGGGGGTGAGGTCGGCACAACGTGGGGTTGATGTTTCGCCGGTTATAGATGGTGCGGACGGTTTATCCAACAGCCGGGCCTTCAGATCCCTAAGGTATCTCCGTCGGGACAGGAGTTTCTGAATCTGTCCGTCGAGTGCCTGAAGTTCTTCCACTATGATTTCGACGCGAGTTACCCCACTGTCGGCCATTTTCTGCTTCGTGCCCTAGGAGAAATGAGAGAGAGAGAGAGAGGTTACAGAGCAGGTTTGGGTCCAACAATGAATCGGCTGAAGTGGTGTGAAGTGGTGTGAAGTGGATATGCAAAATTGCTACATGATGATGTGTTTCCCTCTTTATGCACTGAAGCTGGCACGTTCCCTGAGTTTTTCCAGCAAGATGGTGCACCACCACATTATGGGTGTCAGGTCCGAGCATTCCTAGATGAACAGTTTCCTGAAAAGTGGATTGGTCGTCGTGGGCCAGTTGAATGGCCCCCAAGGTCTCCCGATCTGACCCCCTTAGACTTTTATCTTTGGGGTCATCTGAAGGCAATTGACTATGCTGTGAAGATACGAGATGTGCAGCACCTGAATCTACGGATACTGGAAGCCTGTGCTAGCATTTCTCCTGCGGTGTTGCTATCAGTGTGTGAAGAGTGGGAGAAGAGGGTTGCATTGACAATCCAACACAATGGGCAGCACATTGAACACATTTTATAAGTGGTCAGAAACTTGTAAATAACTCATGAAAGAATAAAGTTACGTTAAAACCAAGCACACCATTGTTTTTCTTGTGAAATTCCCAATAAGTTTGATGTGTCACATGACCCTCTTCCTATTGAAAAAACAAAAGTTGGATCCAAAATGGCCACCATGGTCACCACCCATCTTGAAAAGTTTCCCCCCTCACATATACTAATGTGCCACAAACAGGAAGTTAATATCACCAACCATTCCCATTTTATTAAGGTGTATCCATATAAATGGCCCACCCTGTAGATTGAGGGTTATTGCCTAATAACTGGTCTTGTCCTTAGCCCTACATAATTATCTAAAATAAAAAAAAAAACATGAATTAAAGGACAACAACTAACTTGACAATCAAAGAAGAACAACTTTGGAAAAAAATCAAAATACAAAAAGTTAATAAAACAAAAACTAGGTCCATGACATTATTTTTGACTAAAATTAAATTGTTTTTAATCTATGAGTTGAGCAATGGTAAAAGGTGAACACATTACAATTAGAGCTAAAATGGGCAATGCAGTCCTTGAAAGACCCCATTACTGCCTAGGGAGTGAAGTCACCTCATGTTTATTAACTTGGCAACAGAAATGATTCACTGTGATTCAACCAGGGAAACTCTGAAAGGAATAAACTCCTATCAGCATGTTCCATTTGTAGAAACTTCAAGCTGAATTTGATCTTTTCAAATGTTAATGCTTTTAAATATAAGTATGTTGCACAGCTGTACAGATCTGATTATATATTACTAACCAACCCGCGGCGTACCATACGCCGCATAATCAGGCCGTTTTTTAATCATTTTTAAGCACAGGGAGAAAATTAACATTTGAAAAATCGGAAATGTAATAAATCAGCAAGAAAAGCAACATTGTAACAATGCACGGAACGAACCAACACACAATCGTCTGTGCAGCGCTCAGGCGCAGAGGGTGGAACGGGAGGAGAGGAGAAGGACGTCCACTCCGCTGCCTCCGTTATACTAGTCTGCTGATTTCTCGTCCAGTATGCACTGCCTGCTCATGTGACCACCTCCAGCTCGTCACTCGAGTCGTTGTCGTCTGTGCACAGTCCAGATGCAGCTGTGACTCACGTAGACTTTTCATTGCTCTGTGCGGTTTTGGCTGCCTTTCTATATATAGTCAACCAAGACACCCGACCACGGTAGTAGCGAGGTGGGAGGGCGGTGTGTACAAAGTGCAGGAGCATCTAAGAAGACGCATGTTTGTCGCAGATGCGAATTGCTGTATGTAGCGTGTAAAACAGTTTGCTATGGTGCACGAGGTCGTGCGTCGTAACCGGAAACTCGCTTTTTAAAGACTGGTTACTTCATTGTGTATACAACTGTAGGTGAATGAAAAAATGTAACTCTGGAGAGGGCAACATACAATACAACGTTTTACACGCTGCATACAGCGATTCACATTCGTGACAAATTGTTTTACACGCTGTATACAGCGATTTACATCCGCGACAAATATGAATCTTCTTAGATGGTGCTGTCGCGTCCACCCACACTCTCGAAACACACACACTGCCTGGACATGTGCCGGCTCGCAAGAGCAACTAACAGAGACTCACCCATCCAACTGTAAGACCATGGGATACCCCTCGCAAACTGCTCTACACGCCGCATACAGCGATTCACATCTGCGACAAACAAACTGTTTTACACACTGCATACAGTGATTCACATCCGTGACATGATTTTTCCTAGATGGTCCTGTCGCGGCCACCCTCGCACTCGAAGCATACACACTGCCTGGTCATGTGCCCGGTCGCAAGGGCAACTGACAAAGACCCGGCCACCGAGTCTAAGACCATGGGAAACCCCTTGGAAACTGTTTTACACACTGCATACAACGATTCACATCCGCAACAAACAAACTGTTTTACACGCCGCATACAGAGATTTACATCAGTGACAAACATGCCTCCTCTTAGATAGTCCTGCCACGTCGTGTGGTGCCTCTGTGTGAACCTGTCAGGCACAGAGAAGGTCAGCTGCTGAGAGAGCGTCTTGACTGTTGCAGGGCCTGCATTGGTGAAGCAGGTGAGACGGTAATGAAACACAGGCACAGGGCTT
This sequence comes from Polypterus bichir lapradei, assembly GCA_026402145.1. NCBI lineage: Eukaryota > Metazoa > Chordata > Cladistia > Polypteriformes > Polypteridae > Polypterus > Polypterus bichir. Next base: position 2,808,623 of record JANRMT010062820.1, read on the forward strand.
ATTGGTTTTTAAAGACTGCCTCCTTCATTGTGTTTTAACCTCAGTTTTAAAGGATTGTTTTAAGGATCCCATGGGATACCCCTCGCAAACTGTTTTACACGCTGCATATAGCGATTCACTTCCGCGAGAAACATACCTCTATGAACAGTCAACGTGGCTCAGAGCTGCATGTGGACTCTACGACAGACGAACATAAATGACGCAGTTTTTCCTGTGTCGTCGTGTCCGAGTTGGTGGCCGTGGTTCTGCGAGTTGTCATCGTATCCAATGGTCTTAGAGTTGGTGGGCGTGGCTCCTTCCTGTGTGCGCCATGGGCGTCTCATTTGTCGGTGGCTTAGTGAATCCACGCCCCTTCCGGCGTGCTTTCCATGGTTGTCTTGCCTTAGTGAATTATATATATAGATGCCCACCTACAAGTCTGTTGTCAGAGAGCAGCAACATTTTTGATATCCAGGCCAGAAGCTGGATAAGTCTATCTATCTATCTATCTATCTATCTATCTATCTATCTATCTATCTATCTATCTATCTATCTATCCTATTCACAATTACTTTGAATATGTTAAAATCTCCTTTTACTAAATAATATAACTGAGAAAGGTATTGGACAGGGCAACCTATTGTATGTTGGTTACACATGCAAGTAAGAATGTCCACGCAACAATATGACTACTATTATTACTGCTCCTCTCACTACCACTTCTAATTTTGGGGGTGTTTAGTACTGATGACCTCATATATTTGAACTACTATGTATAGCCATATCGATTTTCATCCAGTGTCTGCATGAGTTTTTCTTTAGGTAATCTGGTTTTAATTCCACATTTCCAAAGATGTACTGTACATGTTAGGTTAATTGGAAATTATCAATTTTCTCTGTGAAAGTGCCAGTGTGGGTGGAAGAGTGTGTGGGCACATTAATTGTTCATGTGATGGTGATGGTGCCCAATCTGGGAATGGCCACCATTCTAATAACTGTCTTGACTACAGGATTACTGGGATGAAGCAGTGATGGCTCCAAGCCCTGGAACTGCTTGTTGGTAAGTGTTGGTCCTCTAGCATGTCTCATTTGATATTAATGTGTAAATGTGTGTCTTAGGAAACAGTGATGTCGCACACTTTTGGCTAATCCTTTAAGTAACTTCTTATATAAATATGATATAGTGTGTCATGCTAAGCAATATGCATTAATTGTGAAACTGTCTTCTTTTAAAGTTTCAGGTTTGATACCATTTATTTAGCTAATCCAGCAAAGATGAATCATTACATTTATGTTACAATAAATTCTTTAAGAATATATAGTCAATATTTTCCTACACACTGTATATTGATTTCCTAATATACTAATATAAAAAATAATTTTTCTTTTTATCATTTAAAATGAAAAATCACTTGCTGCAGATAAAAAGTATTGCTTCTAATGACAACGATAATGTCAGTGAGTAGCAAGAAAAAATGCTTTCAAGTTCAGGGTTACCTTCTTTGACCTTAAGAGTGACAGGAGGGTGACATTTAAGGCTAATTAATGTGACAGTGTCCTTAGATGGGTGAGCCACCATTTATTAAGACCACCTAGAAGATGAGAGGAGTAAGCTTGTAGAGAAGTCTGATGAACAAAGTGCCCTGGCAGTAGACCCTTTTCAGTTTGGCATTCTTTAGCCAGTGAGATACCCCTTTCTCATCAGTAACTATTTTAGTTTATTCATGGTTCTGATTTCCAAAGTCACAAACCAATTCACAGTAAAAGTAAGTTATTCATAAGGATTGCTAACAGCATTATTTTTTAATAACGTCATTTAGTTCCTGTGCTTGAGTTTGTTTAATGTGAGTATTAAACTGTGCTGTGTGTACATCTCACCTCCTGTCTTGCTCGTGGTATTTATTGCCAGGTTGACACTGTGCAGACAGGGCTTGGAGATTTTCACTCTGAGAACGTAAGGCTTGTATCTCTGTTGTTTGTAGATGATGTTTTTCCGTCACTGGTTAGTCACACATCATTTGCATTGGCTTTGATGTGTTATTAAATTTGATTTTTTTTTTCTTTATGTTTTTCTCCTTATTGCAGAGATTTTGCCCCATCATCATTTTGTGAGTGTGGTGAATATAGCCATTTTGGAGCTGGGCATACATTGAAATGTGTGGTGGACTGATTTCTAGTACACAAGTTGATAAATATTTTGTATGTCTTTATCTGTAAACTAGACAAAGTAAATGTAAAGTGTTTCAGGAGGTATGTTTTACTTCATTGATGAGAACAGCGGTGCTTTGATGTTTATCTAACCAGACCTTCCAGTCTTTAGGACAGACTCTGGATGTGAAATTTATGGTGAGGTGGTGGAGCACCAGACCAGCTTGGTAAGGGTGACTCTGTGTGGACTGCAGGGAGGCCACAAAGTGACTGAACAAAGCAACTGGGGGATGAGTTATACCTGAGCGCTTTCATTCACAGCTGGTCAGGAAGGGACTGGAAAATGAATTCTACTGGACTTTAAAGTATGGCTGTTTATGATTGGTTTTGAATAAGAGGCCATTCTGTACAACAAAGCCCATTTGGTTTGTGTTTTGTGGAAAATAATGGTATAAAGTTGGTCATCTTGCCTTTATCTCTCTCTCACTCACCATCCGGCCATGAAGAGCAAACGATGATGAAGACTATTCTGTCTCTGCAGCCATATTGAGACAGGCATGTGGCCTGTTTCAATACTCCATTCAGAGGCTGCATGGATATGAATGCAAGATGCACTGCTACTTAGGCTATAAGGCTATGGTTTACCAATATATGCATTGTACTCTGCTTCCTTAATATTTGTGGCCATTTTATCATTTTTTCAACAATACATTATTAAATGTGTAACTTAACTCCTGCCTGTCTCTTTGCTCTGTCTAACTGCCTGAGGCTGCAGATGTCGAAGTGAAGGGGGCAGGAAATACTAAAGTACCTGATCACAGAGTGGCGAGTGTATGGGATTTTAAACATTTATTAAAGTCTGTACAATAAAGAGTATAAAAGGAGAAAATAGGGTCATCATAAGACCCTGAACGATAAAACACTTGGTTGGATGTCCCATCAGGGTGACTCAGTAGTGCACCCTGGGGAGCTGATCACAAAGGGGCCTTTGCACATGAGACAAAAGAATAAGGCCTAATAACAGAAAAAGTCAAAGTTTTCACTAAAAGATACTCACAGCAATGTTCTTATCCAGTACCCATCCCTACCCTACTTCGATCATCAGGATTATAAATCTGTTCATTCAAACCTACAGTCAATAAAATGCTTTTATAATAAAAAAAATACAAGTGGTAGGGCATGATGAGAGCAGGTGTCTGATAGGCAGCTTTCGTAAGAGTATACAATAGAGAAGTTACAATGCCACAAAAAAAGAAAAGGGTGGTTATTCAAAGTGAGAGCTCGTTTGTGCAGCAAAACAAAAAATTGAAGAGAGAAGCAAAAGATGTGGTTTTGTCAAAAGGTATACCTATTTTGACTTTAACAGCTTTTAAAACAAAAAAAAAAACATCATTAATGATTTGAACAAGACGTCAATACTGCAGTTGGGATTAATGTAACTAACCTTACAGATGATCCGGAAATGGCTAATATTGCTCCTTCTAGTAGATTTAGATGCAATGCGCAGCCCAGTAACATCAACATAGACATAAACAACAATGTGTAAGACAACGAGACCACTGCAGGAGATAACAGACAACTTCAAAAAAGAGTAAACATACCTTCTACAACTGCAAATGCCTTCACATTGAGGGCATTGGCTAGCCTTTACCATCTAGTGTTCCCAATTCCTGTTTGTCTGAACATCTGCAAAACTGTTTTCCCAGCGTCACAGCTTGTTGTTTGCTTTATCCATCTCGGACAATTATTTTTGTTGAAAGTGTATGCGCTTAATTTAATGGACAATGACAGGTTCGTCAGCACATTAAAATGTTATTTGCTTCAAGTTTTGTGCCTTGTGATGGTGTGTCCTCTGCATAAAAACCAAGATATTTCTAACTTAACCTCCTTGGTGGTAACCCCGAGTGTGACTTGGGCTCGGAATTCTATGCAAAAACGGTTATTTCTGAGTCACACCCAGGACGGTGTGTAATGATCCCTTTTATGTTGTCAAGCTGAAAAATTCTCGGGACAGTATTCTGCTGCCATCTAGTGGATGAAATAATATCATGATGCAAAATGTCATGACCATTTCTATGGTTTCTGTCAGTTTATGATAATTCAATAGTAACTCATCGATATTCATTACAGAGGTGGAGCCTTCAACCATATCACAATGGCAAACCAAAAGCCTGTTTTTAGCTCATACTTCAACTGAACCATTGTTCGAATGTTTTAATATCTCTTTCTATTACGTGAATGATTAAGAAAACCACAACTCACAAGAGGCTAATGCATCATAACTGAATAAAGATTTATGTAATTGTGCAGTAATTGTGCAGTATATGAAATGGAGAAAATATTATGGAGGTTGCCTTACCTTAAAAGTTTAAAAATTACTGAGCTCATTTACATATCTCATGCACTTTTCTATATGTGTCATGTTTAGTTTATGGAATTCCCAAGTTCACCTCTTCAAATGGTAAGTTCAGTGCCTTAACAACTGTCTTTATACTAAACAATATCACATATCAGCCTTAGTGCAGTTTTACATTAGATAGATAAGTATGAACAGCTTGTTACAGAGGCAGTGGTAGGATTAACTATTTCTTTACTTCTTGGTTTTATTTTTATTTTATGATCTACTGTTGCACAGTACTGTGTATTAGTTTTCTGTATGGGTGCTGGTTTAAACCTGCAGTGTGCATGACAAAGTTCTACAGTATTTGCTCTTGTCTCTGTTGCCTTTGCACTTTCAGGCATTTGCTGTAAATCAGAAATAATGTTGGCATTATTTGTACTGCAACCATGTACTGGCCCCACTTGAAAACCCAATGCCTCCCTCTAAATTTGTTCAGGTAGGAACGTGTAATGAACCAAAAAAGGCCAAGTTTTGGATTTTTTTTTTCTTTTTTTCCTCCTTCAATGCCTGTACCTGTGATGTTCATAATGTCTAAGTATATGTCTGGCCCAGGTGAGGGAGGCCGTTTGATTCTCCACACTCTGGGGCCCATGGTGGTCTTAATCCCAGAGGGGACTGGGTGGTCTCATGGTCTGGAATCCCTACAGATTTTTTTTTTTTTTTTCTCCAGCCGTCTGGAGTTTTTATTTTGTTTTTTCTGTCCCCCCTGGGACATATTGTGTGAATATTGTGTTTTTTATTTTTCTATTCTTTATTATGTAAAGCACTTTGAGCTACTGTTTGTATGAATATGTGCTATATAAATAAATGTTGTTGTTGTTGTTGTTGTAATCCATCTTTGCACAATTATATTATAAAAGATGGCTGTGTGTGAAGTAACATGTGAACATTAAAATGAACCCTTTTAGGGAAACGCTTTCAAAAAGAACTAAAAAATATATCTTTTTAAAGTTTCTATTTTGTACAATGATTTTATTTTGACTTTTACTTTATTTTGCTGATGTGAACACTGACTGTGGTGAAAATGAGCACGTCCAAAATGAAACTCATTGGCTTCACTCACTCAGAACATGGAACCAATATAGAAAGCATTTCATGATGGAGACTCTTTTATCTGTAGCACCTCTGCAAGAGAATCACCTCCTTCAACCCTTGCAAACATATGCAGTTTTTAATATCTGGAAAACATTTGGGATTAAATTGCTTAGAGATCTTTATATAGACAACATATTTGCATCCTATCAACAATTACATGGCAAAATTAACTTCCCAGCTACACATTTCTTTCACTATCTTCAAATCAGAAACTTTGTTAAACAGAACCTGCCCGATTTTCCTCATCTCGCACCCTCCTCCATGCTGGAAAAAATATTGCTCAATTTCGAGGACTTAGACACCATTTCTGCAATATATAAAATTATTTTACAGTCCCTCCCTTTCAAAGATCCAAGAGGACAATGGGAAAAAGAGCGCTTAATCAATATATCAGAAAAGGAGTGGAAAGTAGCAATGAAGAGAATTCACTCTAGCTCCATATGCGCAAAGCATACAATTATTCAACTCAAAATTATATATCGAGCACATCTGTCTCGCTTAAAACCGTCCAAAATGTTTCCAGGGCGAGATCCATCCTACGAACACTGCAATCAAGTCCCAGCCTCACTGGGTCACATGTTTTGGGCCTGCACAAAATTATCATCATTTTGGACCAAAATTTTTAAGTGCCTTTCAGACAGCCTTGGTGTCACAATCCTTCCTTACCCATTAACAGCTGTATTTGGTGTTCTTCCAGACTGGCTTAAAGTGGAGAAGGACAAACAAACTGTGATTGCATTCACTTCACTTTTGGCACGCAGACTTATTTTGCTAAATTGGAAGAATCCTAACTCTCCTCGTTTAAGTCAGTGGGAAACCGATGTTTTATATTATTTGAAATTGGAAAAAATCAAATTCTCAGTTAGAGGATCGGTACAGAACCTTTTCAAAACCTGGCAGGATCTAATCAATAATATTTTAGAATAAGAAGGAGTAATTCTCTCCACATTTCTTTTTCTTCTCCATTCATCTTTATTGCCCTATTAAACTCATGAATTTAGGAATGCTTACAAGCTTTAAGTATTACTCCGTCATCCATGCTCTCTTTCTCAGGGGTGCGGTTCGATTTGTTTTCAGTCCTATTTTGTGTAAAAATTGATCTATTTGTATGGAATGATTACAATAAAATTAATAAAATTTAAACAAAAAACAAAAACAAAATGGAAGTCATTGTCCTTGGAAGAAGAGGCCAGTTCTCCATATGTAAGAGGTGAGCAGCTGCCCCAAGTAAAGGAGTTCCTAAAGGTCTTGTTCCTTTTGCCTCGTATATTTCTTCTCCTGGACCCCTCTTCTCTTACCTTGACTTCTGTCCAGTGGAGGTTATTCTGTCTGGATACCATCTCTGCTAAACTAATCTTATCCTTGTGACACCTGTTAAGACCCTGAGTGCTAAAACGTAGGTGAAGTGTCAGTCAGGGGCTGTTTGTCCACCAACTAATGGAAAGGCAGGTTCGCCGTGCCAGTGAGGCAACTACAAGTTCGAGGTACCACCACATAACATGTTTGTCAGCCGAGAGTTGATTCAGGGAGTACTTTAATCCGGCCACTGACCTGGCCCACTTTTTCTTTTCGGTCTCCTCCCCACCAGGATGACCCGATCCCAGCTGCTGATCCAGAGCTGCTGGACTGACCTGACGGGGAGGACTATCTGTTCCAGAACTGAAGAAGGGAGCCAAGGTGGGAAGTCTGATAATGTCACTGCTTGTTTGACGTGTCTGTGTGTACTGAAGTGGTAGCTCCCTTTTTAATAAATACCCTTGCTGTTCCTGTTTTGAACTGAATGAAGCTGGTTTTCCTGAAGCCCTTGGACTCAGGTGCAAGACAGTGACATTTTCTTTTATTGGCAATCTCCCTATTCACTCTTTGTAATCGTCTGGAAATCCTCTTTCTTTAATCTAATCTTACTTGAACTCTCAGAGGCACGGATCATGGATCAGTGGATCATCTGGCTTCAATATACAGTATATACTGCAAATACCAAACTGATGTGCATTTGGTTCAGAGCTGGTTGGTAGGGGGTTTGCACCATGTCATTAACCTTAATCCTTGATTCTCCCCTTTTTTTTTCTTCTCTCTTCTCAGGGGTTCACTGTGTCTGTCTGGCTTCTCTCATCAGTCTACAGAGACATGAGAAAGTTTGAATCCTACATGGACCCCATTTACAGGGCACTTTTTTGAGGGAGGATGGATGTCTGGGGATGTGGGTGCCACGGAGAGGTGACTTGCTGTTGTCTACTGTTGTAAGTTTGTTCCACTTATTGAATCCAAAATAACAATTTTTATTAAAGAAATCTAACATGTAAAGGCAGGAATACTCCACCTGGCATGTGTGACTTATGTTTTATGTGATGTAAGAATGACAAGAACATAGAAAAGGTTTTGGGGGATCCACCCTGTATATTTGAACAAAAGAAAGAAAACTCGCAATACCACAGAGTAGTCTTTTAGGACTGAGTCTAACAAGTGTTGGTCATTAACAAAGATGGCAGTATGGCGGCTTTATAGTAGATCAGCTGGAAGAGGCGTATCCCTGAGCAAATGTGCAATCTGTGAACTGTAGTTAGGTGGGTTTTGCTTCTGGGGATCTGCAGAGGAAGGAAGAGAGGCATTAGTACAATACAATACAATACAATACAATACAATTTATTTTTGTATAGCTTAAAATCACACAGGAAGTGCCGCAATGGGCTTTAACAGGCCCTGCCTCTTGACAGCCCCCCAGCCTTGACTCTCTAAGAAGACAAGGAAAAACTCCCAAAAAAACCTTGTAGGGAAAAATGGAAGAAACCTTGGGAAAGGCAGTTCAAAGAGAGACCCCTTTCAAGGTAGGTTGGGCGTGCAGTGGGTGTCAAAAGAAGGGGGTCAATACAATACAATACACAGAACAGAACAAATCCTTAATACAGCATAATAATACAAATTTTAGAAGCACGGAGCAGAATTTAACTGTAGATGATATCCCATAATAAGATTTGGATATTTTTAGAGTCCTGGAGACCTCATCCATCAAGCTGCCTCCCCCATTTGGCCATTCCACAGCTAAAGCAGTGCTGGGCCAGCCAATCCGATGAAAGAACCCCTCTTTCCCATGATTCCTGCGATCCTCCATCAGGGATGACTTTACCATAGGCAGGCAAACAACTTGGCAGGTGGGCCGTGGCACCAAGTGCCACATTTGAGTACCGAGAACAGAAACAGAATAGGTGAGGGTTAGTATTTAATCATAACTATCATGTTACTTATGTTTAAGTGCTAATGACTAACAACAGAGATGCAGTATGTACAGTTAATCAGCAGCTCTAGTCAGGATATGCTAAACTGAAGTAGTGAGTCTTCTGCCGGGATTTAAAGGCTGAGACCGAAGGGGCATCTCTTATAGAAGCAGGAAGAACATTCCACAGTTTAGGGGCCCTGTAGCTAAAAGCTCGACCTCCCACTGTTATTTTATAATCCCTGGAATCATAAGCAGACCGGCATCTTGAGATCTTAACGTGCGCTCAGGTTTGTAAGTCATGATAAGTTCAGACAAGTAAGCCGGACCTTGGCCATTTAATGCTTTATATGTTAAAAGGAGGATTTTGAAATCTGCCCTAAACTTAACCGGGAGCCAGTGTATGGATTTAAGAACTGGAGTTATGTGTTCATATTTTCTTGTTCTTGTAATAATAATTCTTGCAGCCGCATTTTGGATTAACTGGAAGCTGTATAGAGAACAGTTTGAACAGCCAGTGAACACCGCATTGCAGTAGTCAATCCTACTAGAGATAAATGCATGAATTAATTTCTCAGAATCCTGTTTATTTAGAAAGCGCCTTCATTTCCTAACATTTTTAAGATGGAAGAAACATGTTTTGGACAACTTTGTAATATGCACTTTAAATGACATGCTAGAATCAAAGATAACTCCTAGATTTCGGGCTGATTCAGTAAAATTAATTGGGATTCCAACTGAGTTAAATGATGACAAAATATTGCTGTGATCAGCGTCATTCCCTCCAACAATTAACATCTCTGTTTTATCTGTATTTAAAGACAAGTAGTTCTCATTCATCCACTCCTGTAATTCACTAACACAACTAATTAAAGACAACATCTGAGAAACTTAATTTGATTTAAATGAAAGGTATAACTGGGTGTCATCTGCATACGAGTGAAAATTAACATTATGTTTCCTAATGAGAGATCCCAGTGGAAGCAAGTAAAGTGAAAACAGTAAAGGTCCCAGTACTGAGCTCTGCGGGACACCATATTGAACTTCTGTGTTTAATGATGGAGTACTGTCAGCACATTTCTGTACATATTGGAATCAATTTGATAAATAAGAACTAAACCAAGCGAGCACGGGGCCTGTAAGCCCAACATCGTTTTCTAGCCTGTGCAGTAAAATAGAATGGTCAATGGTGTCAAATGCTGCACTTAAGTCTAACAACATAATTACAGTGGAATGTCCTTCATCAGAGGATATCAGAATGTTGTTTACAACACGTGTTAGTGCCGTTTCTGTACTATGACCAGTGCGAAAACCAGACTGCAATTTCTCAAATAAATTGTAATGCGTAAGGTGTGACTGAAGCTGATTGGCGACTACTTTTTCTAGTATTTTAGAGAGAAAGGGTAAATTTGAAATAGGCCTATAATTATTTAATATGTGTGGGTCTAGGTCTGACTTTTTAAGTAATGGTTTAATGACTGACACATTTAGTGCATCAGCTACTGTGCCATTCAATAATGAACTATTGATAATGGTTAGAATAGGCGCTGCAAGAACATCCATTGCACTTTTTACTAGTTTTGTTGGCAATGGATCTAGGGAACAAGTAGTGGGCTTCATTTTAGAAATTAAAGTTAAGGCTTCCTGCTAAGTTATAGGATTAAAATTACTAAAGTGCTGAATGCAATGTGAAACAGGGTCTTCTAAGCTAGTATTTGGTTTGTACTGTGATGCTGAGATCTGGGATCTTATATTTTTTATTTTCTCATTGAAGAAGTTCATAAAGTCTGTACTGCTAATGTCTGTTGGTATTTTGCACTGTAGATCTGAATTTCCATTTGTTAATTTAGCCACTGTTCTAAACAAATAAGTACACCCTGACAACCCTTGGTCCAGGTTACCACACACTTAGTCGAGCCCATTGACTACTTCCCAAGTGCACGTGTGTGATAGTGATTAAAGTCAAAAATTCTTGCAAATGATGACAAGATGATTGAATAGAATCAACTAGAAATGCTCACCCATTTAGCTGAACGATGTTTACATTCATCTATGTGCTGATGATCAAGTGTTTGAATAATGTTTTTGTTTAATTTTCCCAAACTGACCAATAAGCATGTCTTTCTATTATTTATACAGTCAATTGTCTAAAGTTGGAACCATCTAATCATAAAAAAGAAGTGGGTACCAATATACAGTATTATGCAAGTCTACATATTGTGGACTATCAAGAATTGTACTCATGAGTAGCCTGGATGGGCACAGAAGCCTGACATCCTTAATCTTTTAACTGTTAATTGGTCAGTGAAATTGTGGAGTTGATTGAAATTTCAGTTTTAGCGTATCTGTCTCCTCTATCTTTTAAATATGAAGGTGACTGCAACATTACAAATTGGCACATGTGCAATGTCAGCACAGCAATAGGAAAACATGCTTCAAAAAAGCCTGACGCTAACATCATTAGAAATGCAATTAGAGTATCAGGAAACAAATAAAAACTAATTTCAGGGAAAAAAAACAAAGGAAAAAAGAAATGATATCAGAGGTCTGTAAATCCTGGCGTCTGCGTGTCCAGGTGTGTGTTTTGTGCCAATGTGGATTTTTCTGTTCAGATTTTGCCCATGCCCTTTGCCATCTTAAACGCAATCGCTTTGCACAACTTTACTTACATTTGTTAATATCTGTGTTTCTGTGGACAGACAAAAAAGTGTAAAGATAGAAAGATAACTTTTCAACTTTATAGTCAATTTTCCCAATCATTCCTCCTGTGGCATGGAGTGTGGTCATCATACTACTTGACAAACAGCTTTTGGGGTTTAAACTTCAGCTGGTTGTGTGGATATGACTTAACTGACTCCTCAGACATGCTACTTTTCCTTATATCCCCTTGATTGTCAGATGTCTCTTTGCTCAGGCCTCTTTCAACTATTTACATCATACAAGTCATCAGTAAATTAATGAGTTTACATTTAAACTAAAACTTTGTATTCAGTCCAGTCTCCATTCATTCCGCATGATTGAACTTGGCTGTGCTAAACTGAACTCACTTTAGTGATATCAAGTGTTTCTCCTAAAACATTTCTTCTGTCAGTAAAGCCATTTATTGGTCAAACTCTTGGAATGGAAATTAGTAATGTGAAATTTAATACCACCAAATTTTGAACCATTCAGTAGCACTGTGAAATTCAGAATGAGAATATTTGTTCATGAACTGAGAAATGGTGTTACATATCGCAAAGATGAAGTTAAGGGGCAAGTGTTGGCTGTAAAGCAGGTAAATTCACTTAAAGATAATACAGAAAATATCAAATAAGAGAAATAAAATTTAAAAATATGAATGCAAAAACCTCAAGGAAAGGCACACCTTAAATAATGTTTAACATCTCATTGAATTCACTTTGAATTCTAACTTTTTATTAGCTGTGAAGCCCCGGGCGCGAACAGCCCCCCAACCCGACGCAGACAGGCAGGACACAAGTTCAGCACACAACACGTGTTTTATTTCTCTATACGGATATTTTCTGTTTTCAAATACAGCACAGTCCTTTTGCCTCCAGTTCTCCATACAGGGTTCTTTTGGCCAAAGAATAATGGTGACTGGCCCCTTTTATAGGACACCTGGAAGGACAGGGTTGAGCTTCCATTCTCCAAACCCGTGGCCCTGCAGCACACCAGGGGGGCTGACCTCTAGTGTTCCGGGGAAGATAATGCCCTGAACACAGTCTCTCCTATGGTCCTTCCATTAAAGGGGCGTCCCAGTGGGGCAAGGGTTCCAGCTGTTCGTCACACCGCCTCCGTTTATCTCCATAATACAGCTTTTAATATTATGAAACGACAATGCAGTTCAGCTACTGTAAATTCAGGTTCACTCATTTACTCTCATTTCCTGATTACCAGGTTTTTTAGTTTACGTAGACCAGGATCTTCAAAACATTTATGGACCGAGACCCACTTTTGAAAACGTTCGACCCATCCAGTGGTTGTGCATATACTGTGAAAATGCTGGATACTGAAATGGAAGAACAAAAGAAAAGGTCTGCGTCGGACAAAACAGACAACTGAAGGAAAATTGACGAAAAGCCTCAACAAGTTCCTAATTAAAAGTTGCATAAAGAGGTGTGTAAAAAATACACTTGTTTTTTATTTTTGCTGATGACGTCTTTGATGTCCACATTGATTCGAGTCATTTTCAGGCACAAAGAGTTTGATCATTTTAGTTCATTTTAGAATTTTACTTTTATTCCTACCATCACTAAAATTAGGTAGCACTTTAATTTAGGTAGTGCAAAAATGCATCTATTACTCATATACTGTGTAAATGCCACATGGGTCGGATGGCTATCCCATGGTTCCTTACCCAGATGGGAGGCTCCAAGCAGGCAGACAAGCATCCCAGCCAAGGGAAAGAAAGGTTCCAGACTCAGAAGTGATGGCTAGAGCAGATGGATGGACAGCCCACCTGAAGAAGATGTTGCTGGGGACTCTTTATTCCCCCAAGATGTTTGATGACAGCAGCCCCGGATATCGGTACCCAGTATGGACATGCTGGGAGATGTAGTCCAGCAGAACAGCTCTGCCTGGGTCCGTGGTTCCTACAAGAGGGCACTGCAGGGAAATGTGATCCCTATTATGTTGGACTTCCTTATGACCCAGAAGTACTTCCAATGGGCAGCAGCCCCAGTAACGTAAGTACTCTCAGGTTCACAACAAAAGGGACCACACTCCCTTATCCAGGGGAGTTGCAGCTGGGAGGATGGAGGGCAACACTCAACTGGAGGAGAGTAGTGCATTAGTGAGAGGAATTCTGAGGTATTGTGGAGAAAAAGAACCTGTACTTGTGTCAACTTTGGAGACTTTAGCAAAGATTTCTTCTGGTCTTACCTACACATGCAAGGGATCAGTAAATACCAGGTTATTCATCTTTGTGCTGTTTGGTATATTAAGAGTCTCTGAGATGCTGATAAAGTTACTTCCAAATCTGAAGGATTCATAGGCCTGAAGCATTCCATATCACACGAAATATGTCTCACTTAAGGCACCTCTGACCAAAAGTGGTTATTTTAGCAAGTCACAATGCTCAGAGATGAATAACCACTTTATTGAAGCTTTCTAAGTGTAGGTAACACCAAAAGAAGCTTTTGTTAAGGTCTTGCTATGTAAGGGTAAATGAGTAGTAGTACCTCAAATGAAGTGTTACCGAAAATGCAACGTCAAGCATGTACAAAGATGTAAAACGGAACAGGTGTGTTCAACGGATAGCCAAACGGTATCAATTTTTGCAATCAAAATTCATTTTCGACGAGTTGTCTTCAGACATATCAAATAGTTCTTCATCTGCCTTCATTGATATTCCATTAACCACATCAATGCTCTGAAATGAATTTGCAGTCCACATTTATTTCTCACAATTTTTTTTATCTCTTCAAGGAAGAAATAATCAAAATGTTCTTTCAACAAGTCTAGATGTGCTTCTGTCACACATTAAGTCATCAGCTGCTTTCACTTCATTTTCAGCAATAAAGGTTTCAAATGTTTGAAAACAATCGTACTTTCGGTATTTAATAAAAAGAAGTTTTTTGGTGAAACTATGACATTTATCAAATATATCATTTCCATCCATTCCTTGTAAGTACAAATTCAACTAATTTAATTTTGAAAATATATCTGCCAAATATGTGAACTTCAAAATAAACACATTGTCAACACTTTGCCCCTCAACAGCCAACGTACCTTAGTCTACACAAGAAACGATTTAAGGACATCTCCATCTCCATGCACAGATTTCGAAATAAGCATAACTGTAACAGCTTAGGTTTGATGAAATTTATGATTTTCATGGCAGTGTTTAAAACACTTTTCAAATCGTCTTAGATAGTTTTTGATACTTCTCTGTGATGAATGCAGAGAGTCCATAAGTTTGGGTTTTTCACAGTATTTGCAATTATTGATGCAGATTAGCAGTCTAGATGCCACATTGTTCTTGTTTTAATCTGTGATTGTACCAGAGAGGGCAGGAACACATCAAATGTAGTTGAGTAGTGAAACAACTCTTTACTTTGGTATCTCAGCGCCTCGAGTAATGGTTATGTCCAATGTATGATTCTGATGATGACTTGGAGTTTTCTGACAAACTGACAAAACCCCACTGAGTTTAGTTTTTTTTATCCTAACGCTTCTCTGTGAAGATTGCAGTCAGTCCATGATGCATCTGGGCTTAATTTAAGAACTCAAGTCACTTTACTGCACATAGCCTATGCTCTGCCTGTGCATATGCCAACAAAATTCATCTTGTGCAGGGCCTTCGATTTTACATAAGTATCAAGAGTGGCGAAAATATTCTTACTAGTACCTATAATAATTAGGTGTGTAAGATATTTGGTATAAGTGTCTGTTTCCTTGTCTACAGCAATTTTTAAATCAATACTACGTGGCAATAATGCATAAGTAGGTGTGATTTAACAAAATGACAAATTCTGTTATAAACAATGAAAGTGGACCGCTAGTCCATAAATTAGTATGGAATTTTGATGCATTCATCTTAATAACTATGTAATATGAGGGTGGAACAATATGATCACTTTAAATTATGTCATATCATTAAAATATTATAAGCACCTCATCACAGAGAACTATTCTAGGGCCATTTTTTTTATTTGTGAATTTTATGCAGAATGGTAAAACTATTTTAAGCCAGGTTTCTGTAAGTGGACAAAAATCAGATTGTGCACATAATATAATGCTGTTAACCAAAGTAGTTTTATTTCTGAGTGCGTAACCACTTGGAATTGATTAGAAAATAGCATTTTAAACTGCAAAGACATTTTTATATTGGTTTTGATTTTTCTTATTTTAATATGAATCAAGTTACTAATACTGACACCCATCATTGAAGATCTGATTTTATTGTTCGGTCCATTTACAGTGAATTTAGAAAGTATTCTGACCCTTTCACTTTATGTACTTTATGGTATTGTAGATTTTAATTTTAGATACATTTAAAATTTTTGTTCATCTTTGTCATTATGAGTTATCTGTCAATAACTCAAAATGACAAAGTGAAAACATGTTTTCAGAGAGGTTTAAAATTTATTAAAAATCAAAAACTGAAAGCACTCATTTATATAAATATTCAGACCCTTTGCTGTGGCGCTCCAAGCTGTAGTAAGGTGCATCCTGTTGGCTTTAATTCTCCTTGAGATGTGTCCAGAACTTAATTGGAGTCCATCTGTGAAAAACTGAATTGATTGGACGTCATTTAGAAAGGCACACACATGTGTACAGAAGGGCCACCAATTCACACTGCCATGTCAGAACAAAAAACAAGCCACGAGGTCTAAGGAAATCTTTGTAAACCCCTGTGATCAAATTGTGGTGTGGGATAGATCAGGGCATGCTTTGAGGGTTCTCGGGAGCACAATGGACTCAATAATTATGAAATTGAAGACATTTAGAACCACCAGGACTCTTCCTAGAGTTAACAGCCCATGCAGGCAAAAAGGGACTTGGGTCAGGGACATGACCAACAACCAAATGGTCACTTTAACAGTTCTTCAGAGCTGAGATGGCAGAACCTGTCAGAAGGATGACCATCTCAGTTGCACCCCATCAATCAGGAATTTATGGTAGAGTGACCAGATGAAAGAATGAGATAAACTGCACAAGTCCAAATATGTAAAGCCTGTAGGCACTTACTCAAGAAGACCTGAAGCTTTAATTGCTGCTAAAGGGGCTTCTACAAAGTCCTGAATTAAGAGTCTGAATACTTATATGAATGAGAGATTTCAGTTTTGGATTTTTAATGAATCTGCATACCTTTAACTTTGTGATTATGGACTATTAAGTAAATTGAAGAACAATAATGAGTACTTTCTCAATCCACTCTATATTGTCTATTGATTGATATGCATTGGCTTGTATTTTGTCCCAAAAGTGAATATTTGAGATACTGGGAATAGCAAAAACATAAGACAAAAGAAAGTGAAAATATAAACTATATAGGAGAAACTCACTTGTAGAGATAGTTGAAGTAAACCCCTCATGAGCTATGACTGGTGGCCCAGTCCCAGGATAGTTCAAACTTGAAACAGAGTTCAACCAAGAGTCCTCTGGAAGGAGAGCCTGAAACAGGAAAGGCAAGTGGGAAGGAGAAAGTTGTGAATGGGTAACAAACAGGCAGGATGCTCCTGGTACTGGGGGACCTTATCACTTATGACCTGGGTAGGTTACTACACATTTTGTTTCTATATTTAATTTCTACTTCCACTTTCATTGTCATCCTACTCCTGTTTTATTTACATCTTTTTTTAAAATTTTGGTTTAATCGTTTTTTATATTTTATTCACACTACCAAGTAGAGCCTGTGTGGTACCTCCATTGTATAAAACAAATTTAATAATAATAAGAAGTTGCATTTATAGAGGGCCTTTCACAAACCCTAGGTCATTTTACATACAGAGGGTGAGAAAGAAAACAAAAGAGATCACACAGAAGACAAAATTTAATTGAAGAGGAAAGTTTTGACTTCAGATTTAAAGGTGATGAAAGAGGAGCAATCTTGGAGAGACTGAGGAATAGAGTTCTAGAGCTGAGGAGCCATAACACTGAAGGACCTGCCTCCCAGGGTGAAGTCTGGTGCATGGGACAGTAAGGAGATTACTGCTCGAGGACCTGAGAGAGCGACAAGGTGTGTAAAGGGCTAGGAGTTCAGTGAGGTAGAGGGGGAAAGGTTATGTAGGGCTTTGAAGGTGAGAAGCAGAATCTTGAATTTAATCCTTGATGGAACCGGTCACCAGTGAAGTTGGCAGAGAGCAGGGGAGATGTGAGCAGAATGATTTGTGTGGGTGAGGACTCTAGCTGCAGAATTCTGAACATACTTTAGCTTCTGTATTGATTTTGCAGGGAAGCGGATGAAGAGGGAATTACTGTAATCAATAAGAGACATTATGAAACAATGAATCAGACTTTGAGCATCATTAAAGGACAGAAATGGACGGAGATGAGCAATGTTACGGAGATAATAGAATGAAATTTTGAACAGAGACTTAATGTGTAGCTCAAAGTTAAGTGATGAATCAAACATAACACCAAGATTTCTGACAACAGGAGCAGGTTTGACAAGTGTACCATCAACAGAAACAGAGAAGTTTGATGCCTTAGAAAGTAGGAAGTTTGGGCCTACCAGTAACATTTCAGTTTTATTGGCATTAAGTTTGAGAAAGTTATTTTCCATACATAGCATAAGATCAGTGATGCAGTCAGTGAGTGTGCTGGGAGGCGAGTCTGTAGGAGAGTGTGTACTAAGATATAACTGTATATCATCTGCATCATGGCAGGACTTCACCAAAAACCAAATACCAAACCACCACTCTCAAGACAATTGCACAATTCACCAAACTGCAAAAAGACCACCTGTCTTGCCAAGTCAATCTTTAAAAAAATTTTTGATCCACAGTTTTATAAATATACACAGACAGGTAGACATGTTTAAGCACCACCACACGTTTATTTACAGTTCTGTTTACAATAATAAGTTGACACACAAACCCCCAAGACTCTCCCAAAGTCCAGGCCTAACACTCAAATGCCTCACTCTTCAGGCCTCCTCCATTCCTCTCCTTCAAGCTCTGTCCTTCTCCTCACCTGACTCCTGGTGTGCCTCCTCACAACACACCACTCCAGATCCCTTCTGAGGTCTCGTTGCCTCTGGCCACATGACCGTAGTGGAAACAAAGATCAACCCATCATTTTGAAGAGTAAGTGTATTGTTGGAAAGAATTGGAAGCAGTCACTGGGGACCAGGAAGGCTATGCAGTGAAACTGATAAGTTACATGAGTGTGGGGAAGAGTCACCAACAGTGTGGGCTAGTATTCCCTAGTTTACAAATGTGCAGTTTCAGAGCCTACTGCAGGGAAGCCTTTAGAATGATAGGCCTTCTAACTGGTACAGCAACAGCAAGATGTCCTGCTAAGGATAGCAAGCTACCTAAAAGAATTATGTAAAGGCCAAGAATCAATTGGCACTTGCTGCTGGTCTTCACCACAATCATGCATATATATATATATATATATATATATACAGTATTTATATTTTTTTATGCTAAAGAGAATTAAATCAGTGCAGGATACTTAAAAGTTTAATCTCAGCTGAAATTGCACATAGAAAGTGGAGAACACAATACTGGCTTTGTTGATAGCTGTAGAAATGTAGTCATGTGGAAAATGGTGTGCTTGAGCAACCTCCCCTTGGAAAGGTGCCCTGGCAAGACCCAACGAGGAAAGAGCCAAGGTGTGCCTTAACCCCTGTAGTTCAGCGGCTTATTGCTACCTACATCTTTATGCTGAAAGGTAATGGAAATGTGGTCTAGTGAATTGTAACAAGTTGTCTTGTGTTCCGGAGGAAAGAAATTTATAAAAATGAAGAAATCCTGTGCAGACAAAATGGGGACAAATAAGGAATGACTAATTCATAAATGGTATAACACAGGAAACCTAAAGGAAATAGACATGTAAGAAGCCTAAAAGATTGTCAAGCAAACTAGATTAGTGTTTACAGAGCTTGGCACCACAATATCCTCCCCAGTATTGTGGCCTTGTATAACCTGCCCGAGGCTCACTTTCAAACTACAAACAGTTCTGCAATTTGTGCTTTGGGATTGCATTTGTGATATCCTGTTAAATTATCTTTTTCCTTTAATGATGATTGAGAATATTTTTTTTATTTGAGTGCCACAAATAAATCTGCTAGCCTACTTTTATATTGTAGAAAAGCTTCCTACAGTCTACTTTCAGTTTGGCACAATAAATTGTGCAGTATATTGTCTATTGTGCAGAGGTGCCAAGATAGTACATGGCAGAGCAAAGCCACAAATTAAGCCTCCAGGGTGACGGTTTTATGAATCCCAGGCAAGAAACCAGTGTACTGGGAATAATGAGAATGATGGGAAAAATAAATAGGAGCCAGTGGAAACTTTGTCTAGTGTAAGCCACTAGGGGGCGTACCACCACCATAACCTGGACACACACAGGCAGGACATAGGTTCAAGAGAACACCCGGTTTATTTACAGCAAACACACTGCACTAGTCACCAACACAATGGCCCCTTCTTGCCATCAGTCCTTCTCCATCTACTTCTTCTCGGGCTTTGTCCTCTCTTCCCGACTCTGGCCAACTTATGGAGTGAGGCGGCTTCTTTTTATAGGGCACCTGGACAGACTCCAGGTACCTTACGAGCTTCTTCCGGCCACACTTCCAGGTGTGGTGGAAACGTGACCAAATAAGGCCCTGCAAACGTCCATGCGACCCCTGGCGGAGGCCATGGGTTTCAACACGGACCCACTGGAAACCAAGGGGGATACCCTCTATCGACCTGGGGGAGAAACTATCCTGATAATACTCTCTCCCCCGTTTCTTCTACACCTTGGATTCTGGTCACACGCCACACTAGGTAAGAGTAAGACTCTTACCTTATCTTTTTCTTCTTAATTAAGAAAAACAGTACCTTGAACTTTTACAGATACAGTATTTTATTTAAATCACAGAAAAGATGTGCGAACCCCACAATGTAAGATAAGGTAAGAGTAAGAAAACCAAAGGAAGTCATGAAAACTAATTGGCAATGCCAGAACCCTAAACCAAAGCCATGGTGAAAAATAAACATTGCAAAGTCCTCACACTAGCTTGTCTTAATGCTACTAACTAACTCTTGGTTTGCTTTAAGAAAAGTTTGAATGCTTGGATGTAAAAAAAACTGTGCTTTGTAATTTATATAAGAGTGAAAAATGATATAATTTGTCAAATGACTACCAACATGTTAACAGTATGGCCGAAGCTATGCAAAGAGCAACACAAAATGTCTTTGATCATACCAAGACAAGGTACGAGATGGCATCAGCAAAAAAATAATAAGATAGGCAAATTTAAAACATCCACAAATTAAAAGATCAGAGTCAAAAATGCCAAAAAACTGTGATTCATTACAGAAATAGAAAGATACACAATGGTAAACAGTTAAACATGCAAGTGTGAGAAAGCAGCAGTCAACAGTAGGGGCAAGATTGTGTCAGGTGAAATGGAAGTGCAATGAAGGAGCTATGAAATCTCAGCCGATTATTGCCAAAGTAGAGTTTATATATTGCCCCCATTTCTAAGTTAGTTTGCTGTTTGACATCTGTCAAGTGGACCAACATAATCGAGGGCCAGTGTGTGCTGTGTCCAAGGCCATATCCTGCCATGTGTGAAATGTTCTAGTTCTAATGACCCTGAAATGGATTAAGCAGTTTTAAAAATGAATGAAAAGATAAAGGAGGATGTTTTGTCATGGAACCATACTACAATCCATCACAATCCAGACGTTTACACTGTGCAACCTACAAGAAGCCCTGAACCCACGACAAAGGATCTCAAAAGCAGCTGCCCTGAGCCATCAGAGTTTCCGTACTCTACCTCTGTGTAGTGCAAGTGGAGCACTTCCAGGTGATGTCAGCTGAGCTCTCTCTTTCTTTTTCTTTCTCTCTCCTTACTTCAGCCCTCACCTTTTGCACAGCACCACAACTACACTCAACCTTTTCACAGTGCAAATCCTGCCAACTACGGCAAATGTTTTACCATAGAATCACACCAAGATCCATTCTAATTCAGACATTTGCACTGTGGTAACTGCTGGTGGCCAGCTCCTGGATTCTAGCCGCGAACCTGCAGCATCTGGAATACAACGACCCTCAGAAGCAGCTCTTTTTTGCACCATGAGTAGTAGAACAGCAGTTACAACAGTGCAAATATTCAGAATGTGGTGCTCTCGATCCACTGCACAACAAAATGGAGGCTATGCAAGCTTGCCCAGTAGTAATGCAAAGCAGGGCTAGAATTTTAAGAGCTCCCTGGACCTCAGATTAGAACAATGGACATAGGGTAGAGGGGTTAATTTATTTCTCTACTGACCTTCCCGCGTTTTTAAACCTACCTCTCTACAGCTGAGCCTCCTTCAGATTTTTTTAACACACTATTTGACCTCAGTGTGAGGGTTCATCACAGGGCAGCCTATTACATATATCACAGTTTGCAAAATATTCCCTCATCAGTGAACTTTGTGATATGTACGTTCTACCTGAATGTAAAAATCTTTAACTAATTGTCATCTATTCAGTTTTAATTTGTTAAGTCACATAAGCATTTCCTGTAGGTCACAAAATCTGCACTTCAGGA
This sequence comes from Polypterus bichir lapradei, assembly GCA_026402145.1. NCBI lineage: Eukaryota > Metazoa > Chordata > Cladistia > Polypteriformes > Polypteridae > Polypterus > Polypterus bichir. The sequence continues at coordinate 2,830,658 of JANRMT010062820.1, forward strand.
TCCCGGTGTCAGTGAAACAGAAAATCAGAAATGCTTGTCTGACATTTTTTCTTCTTAATTAAGAAAAACAGCACCTTGAACTTTTACGGATATTTTATTAAAATCACAGAAAAGATGTGAGAACCTGGGTAATTTTCTCTAATGCTTTATTTCTAAAAAAAATACACATTCTGCAAGACAGTTTGTGGTTCGCACACTGTTGCCTTGCAGTTCCAAAGTCCTGGATTGAAAACTGGGCAAGGTTGCTGTCTAAATGAAGTTAATATGCTCTTCTTCTGTTCTTGTAAGTTTTTCACAGTATTGTCAGGTTATCTTCACACATCCCAAAGAAATGCATGTCTATTGGTGATGATCCTTAATCGGCTCATTGTGGAAGTAGTTGTGCGTGAGTGTGCCTTGTGATGGCTGATGCCATGTTCAGGGTTAGTTTCTGCTTTTCACCCAATAGTGCTGTCCCACATGTGACCTTAAATTGGATTAAGGTCAACAAAAGCAAACTAGGAAAGATCCAGAACAATTTATTGTCATTTATATGCTCTACCAATGATTTACAGTCAAAAAAGAAAGAAGATAAATTGAAAATGTTGTTCAGCCATTTACTGTATAGTTATGGTTATGATATTGGAATACATACTGTAGCTAAAGGATGGCACTTCAGTCCCAAATCCATTAATCTGTCTGTGTTCCAGTTGTCAAAATAGACATACAGTCATATGAAAAAGTTTGGGAACCCCTCTTAAGTCTTTGGATTTTTGTTTATCATTGGCTGAGCTTTCAAAGTAGCAACTTCCTTTTAATATATGACATGCCTTATGGAAACAGTAGTATTTCAGCAGTGACAATAAGTTTATTGGATTAACAGAAAATATGTAATATGCATCATAACAAAATTAGACAGGTGCATAAATTTGGGCACCCCAACGGAGATATGACATCAATACTTATTTGAGCCTCCTTTTGCAAATATAACAGCCTCTAGATGCCTCCTATATCCTTTGATGAGTGTCTGGATTCTGGATGGAGGTATTTTTGACCATACAAAATCTCTCCAGGTCAGTTAAATTTGATGGCTGCCGAGCATGGACAGCCTGCTTCAAATCATCCCATAGATTTTCAATGACATTCAAGTCAGGGGACTGTGACTGAACATCCAGAACATTGTACTTCTCCCTCTGCACGAATGCCTTTATAGATTTCGAACTGTGTTTTGGGTCATTGTCTTGTTGGAATATCCAACCCCTATGTAACTTCAACTTTGTGACTGATGCTTGAACATTATCCTGAAGACTTTGTTGATATTGGGTTGAATGCATTTGACCCTTGACTCAATTTTTGTCTCATCAGTCCAAAGCACTTTGTTCCAAAATGAATCTGGCTTGTTTAAATGAACATTTGCATACAATAAGCGACTCTGTGGCGTGAGTGCAGAAACCCTGCCATACAGATGCTCTTTGTGCAAATTACGCTGAATTGTAGAATGATGTAAAGATACACCATCTGCAGCAAGATGTTCTTGCAGGTCTTCAGAGGTGATCTGGGTTGTCTGTAACCATGCTCACAATCCTGTGCATATGCCGCTCCTGTATTTTTCTTGGCCTGCCAGACCTGGGTGGGTTTAACAGCAACTGTGCCTGTGGCCTTCCATTTCCTGATTACTTTCCTTACAGCTGAAACTGACAGCTTTTTGTAGCCTACCCCTAAACCATGATACTGAACAATCTTTGTTTCCAAATCTTTTGAGAGTTGCTTTGAGGATTCCATACTGTCACTCTTCAGAGGAAGCACAACTTGCAATTGACCACCTTAAATACCTTTTGTCATGATTTGACACACCTGTCTATGAAGTTCAAGGCTTAAAAAGCTAATCCAACAAATTTGGTGTTGCAAGTAATCAGCATTGTAGCAGTTACATGCATTCAAATCAGCAAAATTACAAGGGGACCCACATTTTTGCACAGCCAGTTTTTCACATTTGATTTAATTTCATACCACTAAATACTGCTTCACTAAACATCTTTGTTTGGAAAACACTCAGATGTTCCTAAGAAATGAAAGACACACCACTGTTATTTTTTTGTTGAAAGCAGAGTAAATTATGCAGGCTGAGAGGGGTTCCCAAACTTTTTCATATGACTGTAATTGCTTGCAACACAGGCACTGTAAGATGAGGTCACTATGAAAAGACATTGCAAAAAGTTTGTGGTTTGTAGGCCTGAACCTTTTCCCAGTGCTTGTTGCTAACCTTACTAGAGTTTATTAATGCTTTACAGTATTCTTTTCCTGAAAAATGCCATCCACGCACTCAATGTCCCACTTATCAGTAAAGGTGTGCAGCAGGCACAGTAAGCTGTCCACTGTAGGTCAGCACTGAGCACATCCACACCACATAAATTTTGATTTTTCCAATCATCTTTACTTCATGTTTTTGGATACTTTGAAGAATGCAAAGTTTAAATGGAAACCCAAAACAGTGAAAAACTAATCAATGTCAAATTCAAGTAAGACTTCAATTTAAACAGAAAAACTTGTTAATGAATTTTCACTTCCACAAACCATTTGAGAGTAGTATATAAAAGATCTTCAAGTCTGAAATTCTCCACTACACTTTTATTTTGAGAGGAATGTCCATGAATTTGTGTTGTTGCCTGGGGTACTGGAGACCCACAAGTAACTGGGGGGCATGATTTACAACCTCTTCCTCCCTGTTGGGTGGGTCAACTTGGAAGGTAGCTGGTGACAAGGACTTGACTAGGGAGAAGGAAGAGGGTAGAGAAGCCAAAGTGGTAGAGAGTGTGGGTTTTAAGGAATGTGTGCAGGTAGTGATATTGTACGTGTAGACAGCAAGAAACTACAACTGTTTAGGTAAATACTGAATGTATTAGGTATATCTTTTCTATTAAATATTCTACATTCTTTGTTATCAGAATGGTGGAGAGTGATGACATGTTGTATTTTGGTTGGGCATGCCAGTACGAATTTCACTGTATTCTGTACATGTCAACATTTTGTTATTATACCCCAGTTTGTTCACTGCTTTGGTCCACTCTGGCGTAATGGCACTCTGTCTAGGGTTGGTTCCTTCCTTGTCCCAAATTCTCTCAGGACAGCCTCGCTTCCCAATAAACCAGAATAGGACTAGCCAATTAATTATACCAGCAAGTTGTTTACAATTTGACTGTTATTAATTTATTTAAAACTAGCCATGTGCGCCCAACTACGTTGCGCGTGTTAAAGTTGTCTGTGAAGGGCTCCCTGTTTAAATGCGGCTGCCAGTCGTGAACTGGGCCCTTCATCGCACAGCATTATGATTTTTTATAAGGGAAACAAAATTACAAAAGAAAACCCTTGGACATTGATTCGATAGCAACGGCCTACTCAGAATTACTGTCCGAATAGTAATTATGTGGTGGTGTAGGAGCATTTCTGCTTCTGTCCGTTCACAGTCCGTCTCGTTTTCATGATGCTGTCGTTTCCTCTCACGATCTCTTCTCAACCTTTCTCCAATCTCGCAGGTTGCTTTGTGGCAATCCAAAGAGTAAGGCAATATACTCGGAGCAATGGTTATAAAAGGGGGACACATAGGTATCCAGGCTCTTTAAAGCCTAAATAGGGATCACTTCACTGACATGTGAGCAAGCCACGGTAAAACTGAGAGACACGCAGCATTCGCTGGCTACAACGTAACAATAATAATTTCCGGAACGTGCTGTTACGTTGTCATTCATTTTACCCACTGTCTTTCTTTCATTCATATGTTACGTAGGCACGTACCTTTTATCTTCGGCAATCTCATTCCATAACCAGGCCTCAGGAGCTAACCAGCGTAACACTGTCCACCACCCCTTTCGTTTTTCCGGCACATTGTTGACATCCGTGAGTAACAACAACGTACTAAACTGGAAGGTGGTCTACGCATGCGTGGAATTCGCGGACAAACACAGATCAAGATCTAAATGACGATTATATATAATGATTAATTAATTTAAAGCACAACAATTTGTTTAGTTTGAATTTCTGTGTTTTGAGGTGTGACTGGAGTACTACAGTCTTCAGTAGTATAAACCTGGAGGAGATTCTTAATGCAATGCCTATGTTTTAGCTGTCTCTCTACTGACATCTAGTGCTTCTTCTTCTAATTCATTCACGGACAAACAAAGATCAAGATCCAAATGAAGATTATAAAAAAGAGGTAGATGGATTGGCAGATTGTGCGTTGAATTATTACAGAGGGACTTGGGTAGCACACAATTGTGAGTAGATTTGTAGCAAATTAAATTTAATATAAGTAAGTGAAAGGTATTATATGTAGGAAGTAGACATGTTAGAGCTGAATGCATGATGTTAGGTCTGATAGTGGACTTGTCAAGACAGTATACAGAAGCCATTAAGAAGGCTAGGAGAATGTTAAGTTACAGTATATAGCATGATGTGTAGAGAACAAATCCAAAGAGGTTATGATCAAGTTTTATAACGCACTGGTGAATCATCAAAAAGAAGTCCAATCATTTGTATGTTTTTTGTTTAAGCTTATTGTGTTTGTTTATTAGCTTAATTGATGATCAGACAACATTGTTATGAGCAATTATACTGTGTAACTGTGTATAT
>JANRMT010062820.1:2839008-2849781 GCA_026402145.1 Polypterus bichir lapradei
ATATATATACCTGTGTGTATGTTTGTATGTATGTGTATACACACACACACACACACACACACACACACACACACACATACATACACACACACACAAATTATATATATGTGTGTGTCTGTGTATGTATGTATGTATATGTGTGTGTATATATGATGTAGATAGGTATGCATATATATATATATATATGTATATGTAGATATGTATATAGATATGTATTTTGATATATATATATATATATATATATATATATATATATATATATATATATAGATATATACATATATATATATATAGATATAGATATAGATATAGATAGATATAGATATGGGAACAACACTCATATCAATGACAAAACAATTACATTAACAATCATGTTACGTTATTTTTTAAATTTTTCCTTTTCTTTTTCATACCTTCTTTAACACACTACTTCTCCGCTGCGAAGCGCGGGTATTCTGCTAGTATATATATATATTGAAATGATCAGACTCAGCACACTTAAAAAAAGGTTTGGGCCAGTCACCTGTATAATTTCCCTGGCAACAATGGGTTTTGTAAATCAAAACAGATGTGTCCTAGATGGACTCCAAAACAAGACTTAGGGTTCTTGGAAAAAAGGCAGCTTTAAATGCCAAAAGATGAAGTGACATAGTGGAGCCAGTGTATCTGGAACTGGAAGTGATGCTCTTCTGGGCGCAGTAAACCGGAAGTGATACTCTTCTCGGTGCCAGAACCAGAAGTGACATCTTCAGGGTTGAATCAGGCCAGTTTTCCCCTTTTTGGTCTGCAGAGACAACAGAAGAAGGTTTAGCAAATCCTGCCACCACCTGGCCTGGCAAGGAATTACATTCACTTGGTCCAATTGGCTCCCTCCTTTTTGCACATGTGACTATATATATTGTGGGGTACAGCCCGGACACAGACAGGCAGACATGTTATTTCGCCACACACTTGTTTATTTACAAGTGGTAAAGTGCACAAACCCAGTGCCGCAGCACCAATCACCCTTTCAAGTCCTGGCCGCACAACAATGCCTTGCTCAGTCCTCAGACCGCCTCCACTCCTCTCCTCCGAGCTCCGTCCATTCCACCCGACTCTTGCTGTCGACTGGAGGGAGGCGTCCCCTTTTATGTACGCCCGGATGGGCTCCATTGGTGCCCATGTGGCGGAAGCACCAACTGTGTAGCCGGAAGTCCTCCGGGTGTTCCTGCTCCTCTTCCCCCCAGCACTTCCTGGTGTGGCGGAAGTGCTGGACTCCAGGTTTCTTCAGGCACCGGGGTGCCGCCTGGCGGTGGCCACAGGCCCCTACAGGGTTGGGCTTCCAAGCCCCTTACTCGAGGCCACCAACAAAACCAAGGCGGTTGCCCTCTCGTGGTCGGGAGGAGGCACCAGCCCTCCTCCGGTCCCCTCGGGCGTCCCGGCTGGGCTCCACCCCCAGCCGCCCCTGACAATATAAATACTGTATATATAGTTTCAGCAGCATAAATGAAAAAATACATAATTAATAGGCACAAAACCGCGACAAACCTTAGATGGAATGGCAATTGTTGCTCACACACCCAAGTATAGAGTTATCAATGCATATATATTCTTTTTTGATGTTGTCATAAATTGATATAGCCAGAAAAAATGTGAAACATCTTAAGCCATGGATGGCCAAGTAGGAAATTGTACCTATTTTGCTGAAAATTGGATTCAGAAATGGCAATTGGATGCTTCTTCCAATTGTACATTTTCTATTACCAGGTTGTAGAGAGGAGTTAAGAAGGAAGCAATTGTAGTTGGACCCATTGAATTCATACATCTTGTCAACTCATAATTAACATTTTAACATTTTTTACAGATGTTTTGAATCTGTTTGCTATTGTCAGATCTCACTCTCTTTGTACCTACCGCATTGTATTAGGAATTTCATGATGATGCTTCTTCCAAACATAAGATTAAACATTTTCTTGGGCTGATGTGTGGGAGAAATATTAGAATTAGGAGCCACATAGCCATTAGAAAATAGTGTTTTGATATGCTTTCCATATTAAAATATAGTATTCATCTTAAAGAAATGGCATGAAGGGTTAATAAATATCAGAAACCTGTTCAGGCATATCAAGAAACCAGATAAAGGTCAAGTGAACAACAAAGGCAAAGTTGTAATACACAAAGTGTACTGAAAGGTGACCAAGAGATGACTAAGAAATCAGCAGATGTGTTCTAAACAACCAGAATGGACAGTTGTTACATACACAGAAATTTCAACCAAGGGTATAAGAAGAATAAGAATAAATTTGTATTTTATATAGATCATTTAGGTGTAAACCAACAAACCAATCAGAGTAAATGATTGACACTGAATAAATTCAATAGTTTATAAAATGAACCTGTATCCTTTGTTTCCATGACCATTCTGATCATGCTGTAGAAGAATGCTCCCTGTTCAAATATTAGCTGAAGAATAGTAAATGACGCAATGATCGTCTTTTCTCCTGTCTGATTACTGACCAAAACGTTGTCTTGTTAAAGGATACATTTCTTTCTTTAATTAAGACGTTGATTTCTACCACAGAATATTTAAGGCCCACACGTTTGTAAGACAAGGCATTCTTCTCTTGATGGCGTCTCTGTATTTTCATAAAGACTCCTTAACAATCATTGTGTTAAAGCCCTGCTTGTTTAAAGCAGTCATGTCCTAGTCAAGCCCTGTGATGGAACGGCACCTTCTATGGCATTGTTTCATGCCTTGTACCCAGTGCACGGGCATACGTATGTTCTGAAACCCTTCTGACCATGAACTGGATTGAGCAGGGTTGAGAATGAGATGACGTGACATGTCGTAATCAGTAACTTATTGTATTTATTCCAAAGTTCTATTGTATGAATTGTGTCACTATTTCTAAATAATATATTAGCTCTGCGTTCTTTTATAATTGAAGCTGAATTTTTAGTTTAGATGTTATTATAAATGCTATCTTACTTATCCATCCATTTTCATCTAATTAAATTCTAGGTCTTAGAAGCAGGAGACTATCATGTCACCATTGAACAGAAGGCAGGAGCCCACCTTGGACACAGTGATAGTCAATTTGCCAGCACAATCACATTCCTGCTTATTCTAGTTTTATTAGTTGGAGTGTATGCCAGTAGGTTTGGGTTCGCCACAGGGCACACTCATATACACACCCACAATTGACCAGTAGAGAGATGGCAACTAATCTGGTCTTCATTTCTCTGGTTTATTTGCTCATGGAACTCACCACTGAGCCACTCTATTCAGTTTTAGACAACATCAAAGTTGGATATTAAAGCATCACATGCTTTTAAAAGAGAAGTCACAAGACTAATCAGGTAAGACGGAGGCGTGTATTTAAAAAGTAGATTACTGACTGAGATTTATATTTGATAAGGAGATAATTGTTACTTGGACGTTGTGAAAGAAGACAGTACTTTAAATTAAAGATGGCACAATCAAATAAACCACAGCTCTGCAAGGTTAAGAATTCATCAGGGTATGTGGTATAAATCAGTGTAATGGTGGCCCATTAGCATCTTATCTGATGGCACCTGGCACATCTCGCCCTCCTCCCATTGCTCCCACGGAGGTTAATTGCAGTTACAGCACCAGCCACCGCATGGCAACCTCAGCTAACAGAAAACAAAACTGCACTTTAAAATGTAGCTAGCAAGCAAAACTGGATGTCAGGCAAAACCAATTTCATAGCCTTTGATTTTGTTGCAAGATTGTATTTATTTTTTATTAAAAAAGTTTAACTTTTCCATCAGGTTGGAGTTTCTGATTCAAAAAAGCAAAACAGCGTTCAGTGGTTTGATATGCCAGGTGCAGCTGACCTAATTAAAAGCTAAGGACAGTGGGAAGAGAGTACCATCCCGATCACTGACCACTGAATGCTGATGCACTGACACTGGCTTCATAACACTAAAAGGTGAAGGAAGAGGCCTGTTGTGATGTATGGAAGGCATGTCAAGACATTAGGTAGTTGGAGACACCAGGTTGTTTCTCAAACCTTCCCATTTTTGGCTTGAAAATTCCTCCCATGTTTGCACAGGTTTGCCTTGAGGACCTCATCTTTCATCCACTATCCAAAGGCATACTTTAAATAATATAAGCAGGCAGTTTGATAAACCATAAAAAGGTTGAACTTTAAACTGTAAGGTTGCAGGTACATTTCCTCCCTCTGGTTCAACCTTTAAATCTGAACAAGTCACATACCATTCTCCAAAAGTATATTTGTCACACAAAAAACAGTAAAGGATTCCAGTCTCGAAAGCCCTTTTGAGTTTCCCTGTCTTTCAAATATACGATAACAATACTGGCTGGCTGGTGTCCCATGCAGGTTTGTTTCAATATGTGTATTGTTTTGTATTTGGCAGATGCCTTGTCCAAAGCAACTATCAAAGCTCAGGACACAATATTATTGCCACTGTCAAACACATACACTGAGGGGACATCTTCAGGGCCCTTGTTAGGTAAGCGGGGTTGGGGGTTGGGTGCTGTTGCAAATACTCAGTTTGCACCCAATGACCCAGGAAACAACGATCCTTCTGTGCGATACTACTATACATCCATGATAGCAATCAGAAGTAGGTGTTCACTATGGGACACGCAACTGAGGAAGACAGAGCTCCTACTTATTTTATCTTTTTTCCTTTAAACACAACAGAAGATGTAGTTCTGCACCATTGCATGCTGTTTTCTTTAATGTAGGCTCTTACCATCATTAAAAAGGGCTACGAGCCAAGTAACCCAGTTCTTTGGTTGTCTCCCTCTCCTTTGTTCTAACAGAGTGTATGCATATACTCAGTGGTTATTTTATTAGGCACATCTGTTAATTAATATAGATAGTCTACTTTACCAAACAGACAACATTATATCTGTGACTCAATATATTTACGCACATATACTTACAGTATACAGTATATATATATATATACATTGTGGTAAGAAAATTAGACAGCAGACAGAAGAAGGTTTGGGGATGGCCACCCTGTATACTGAATAATCAGCAAAATAAAAAACAAAACACATCTTTACAGATGTTCATAGCTGACCTGACTAATGGCGCTTTTCCACTGCATAGTACGGCACAGCATGATTCAGTACAGCTCACCTTGGTTCGGCTCAGTTCGGCTCGGTTTGCGTTTAGACTGCAGTTTAGTACCGCTTTAGAGTGGGCGGGATTATTCACGTGTCGTTATAGTTGCGCCGCCTCTACTGCCGTGACATTTTTTTTAACTTGTCCCTACACTGTTTGTAAGTCCGATGGTAGCCGTGTGCGCCCAAGAGCTTAGTGACCTCCTGAAAAAACTTTCATTCCGCGTCGCCCCATCCAGCTCTCGCTGGATCCGCTCCTCGGCTACCAACGAGAGGAACGTCTGTACTTCCTCAATAGACCACGAAACAGCCATTTTTGGTTAAAACAAAAATGGTGCGTCCGAACCTTCGCTGGCTGTGCTAAAAATCTAGCGGGTCTGTTGTGTCTCGTGTCGCAAGTTCAGTGACGCAGTAATGACGATTTTCTCCGGCCAATCAGTGACCAGCAGAGTTTACATGTCACGTTTTGGTAACGGTTCGGCGCGCTTGGAACCTCGGCTGAGGTGGTACTAAAAAGGACCAGGTACCAGGTACTGTTCCCAGTGGAAAACCCCCCAAACGTGAGCTGAACTGAACCGTGTCGTGCCGTACTATGCAGTGGAAAAGCGCCTTAACAGGTTGAGTCTGGGCTATAAATATGGTGCATAAGAGGAAGAAGTGGCATCAGGGCAGCCGGAACAGGAATTGATGTGGCAGGATGATGGATTCTGGGTACAGGAAATGATGTCATCAGGTGTTACTGTAAGTGACATCAACAGTGGGTGGACCAGTGGTGAAATCATTGAGAATCAGGATCTTCTGCTAAACTGTAGAGGAACAAGAGGAGAGAGGATCAGGTGACAGCGCTAACCCCCACTCTTGCTGACGAATAACACTATTTGAGCCTGTAAACTGTCCCCCATGCGCACGTGTGTGACAACGTATATACACTACAGTCAACCACAACTTTAATACCACTGACGGGTGAAGTGAATAACATTGATTATCTCATTACAATGTACCTGTCAAGGGGTAGGATATATTAGGCAGCAAGGGAACAGTCAGTACTTGAAGATGATGTATTGGAAGCACAAAATATGGGCAAGGACATCAGCGACTTTGAAAAAGGCCGAATTGTGATGGCTTGACATCTGGGTCACAGCATCTCCAAAACAGCAGGTCTTTTATGGGATCCTAGTATGCAGTGGTTAGTACCTGTTAAAAATGGTCCAAGGAAGGAAAATTGGTGAACCAGTGGCAGGACTATGGGTGCCCAAAGCTCATTGATGCAGGTGGAGAATAAAGTTTAGCTCATGTGGTCCCATCCCACAGAAGAGGCAATGTAGCACAAATTGCTCAAAAACGTAATGCTGGCCATGAGAGAAAGGTGTCAGAAGACACAGTGCATCGCAGCTTACTGTGTATGGGACTGCAAAGTCAGTTTTAATGTAGATTATCCAGCCAAAGATAATGCATAGTGTGATTGTCTCCTTATTTATAGTGTCACTTCCATCATGTCACCTGCATGGCAATTGTAGTCACATGACACTGCCAGACTCTGTCGCAACGGCAAGGAAGATCAAGATGGGGACATAAATTAACTTTGTTACACTAAACAAAAACAAAAATAAATCTTGAAAATAGAATCCTTAAGTGTTACAAAATACACAAAAACACACTGAGAAAAGTGTTTAATATTAATGGTCATAATAGAGCAGAATATGGTCTGAGCATAGCGTTTCTTGATTTATATCCAACAGTTTAACAACTTAGCATTTCAGTTTGCCTTTTTAACTGCTTTTGTGCACTACCTGAATGTTGAAAAGGTTCAGTAAAATGTACAAAATATAGATTTTTTCAGACTTCCTATAATTTAGCGGTGCCCTTCTTTGTTCTTGTCTTGAATAAATAACATATCCTATTTAAAAAACACAAGAAAACAACACCTACTCCGAAAATTAGCCCTAGCATGCTTTTCAGGCTGCTCTGTAATATAAGCCCTACCCCAAAAATAAGCCCTGGTCGAGATCGTCAGCTGAAAAGTAAGGCGCCTAAGGCCAGGTTTATACTTCACGTGAAGCAACACGTGTGACCGAAACATCCATTAAATTCCAAGGGCACTCTCTGAAAAGGATGTTTAATGATTACATCCATCAATTCGGGGATGTGCCCATTCCAGCAGCATCGGTGCAAGACAGAAACAAAATCTCTGAAGGGGGCATCAGCTCATTGCAAGGTGAACACAATCACACACATACACTAACGTCATTGTACTGTAGCTTCGCCAAATCCCCAAACCTTTATGTCTTTGGATGGAAAACTGAGCACACTGTGGAAACCCACCAGGAAAATATGCAAACTCCAGGCAGGGATCACAAGGGAAGTGACTCCTTGCGAGAGAGCAGTGCTACTGCTCTGCCAACGTGCCACCCCATATGTATAACTATTAGCTGTATTCATTCATTTAAACAAAGTTAACGATTTATCTGTAAAATGTAACATACATATTTTCAATTTCATCATGAAAGTGATATCAAGTATAAATCTAAGAACTGTAAATGTGCAGAGAGCTGGAATATCATAAATTGAATGTGTTCTGTGTGGTGATGCTGCTTGCCACTGCCGTCAGGTCAGGAGGAAGCCCCAGAAGCGCATAGCGATTTAACAACCAGGTCGGTTTTAAGATGACGTTTACGACAGTCTGCTTTAATGATAAAGTAAACTACAAGGTTAAAGAGGACATTTCGAGGTTAAAGCTGAACTTTCCACTTTAATCACAAAATAGACATTTTCATTATGTCCTTATTTTTTTTTTCTCTGTGGCTAAAATACGCTGCTGTACATTTTGATGGTATTGTAAAGGTGCAAAAAAAAAAAAAGACGGCACAGAAGATGGTATGTGAGACATTTAAAATGTATCGTGTCATTACTTTGGGGAATATGCGATGCTTGAAAATCAAAGCACCGTGAATGCATTTGTATGTCGGCATTTTGCTTCACCACATCAAAGCTGGAGGATCCTAAAAGCGGCTGGAGTAGCAAGAAATTCAGGCTGAAATTCAGGGTTTGAATGTGGAGATTTATGACAATATTCCAGAAGAAGATGGCATGACTGTATTTGGATAAATGTATATTGTTGTACATAAATAAATATAAGATATACCCTGAAAATTAGCCCTTTTTGGGGCAAAAATTAATATAAGACCCTGTCTTATTTTCGGGGAAACTTACCTCAGAGTCTCAATGTATTTAAATTCCCTCTAACTCAGCACACACACAAAACTGAATCCAAAGGAGTCAGCCAACAAGCTCAAGACGTTTGGCTCCTTCTTTTTGCTACACTTTGGTTCTTACACATTTATCACATCTTCCTCCATGGCCAGCCTTGGAGTCCTACTAGAGTGGTGCCTGCCATTTCACTCCTACCATCAAAATGTTATTTTACAAACCTACAGTATGTCTCTAAAAAAATGGTGAAGTTCTCCTCTATTGCTCTTCTACAGTTCCCTTGTTTATAATTTTACTTTGATAAGTACAGTTCCAACACACTCATATTGCTCAAAGTGCCAACATGAACCCAAAGCCTGTAGTTCTCCTCCACTGTCTTTCACTTGTAAATTAAATTATCTTAAAATCTACTTTCACCCTTAAAACACTGTTTATTTTAACACTCTAGACAGTCAAACTATGTTACTTACAATATATTAGACACATCTGACGCTAGCCTTCTTAGTGTTCTGAAACCCTCATCACATGTTTATACAGCTCTGCGGCTCCTGCTCTCTTGATTTCATTTCCTAGTAGCACATGCGAGGCTCCATCTGTCTTGATGTTCAAACTGAACCTGAACGTTACTCTAGTCTCCTTGGCTTTTCCATTGCAGTCAGCAGTTCAACGGTTTCTGCTGTTCAACAAGAGTATACCGTGGCTGGCACACTGTGCACTACTCTACACTGACCTGTTAGCTTAGAAAGCTCTGTCCATAACTGATTGATTATTTCACATTTTACTGTTAGCTTTTCTTTGTAGTTTTATGTTGTAATTTCTCTTAAATTGTTTAGCTCCTCTAGATAGCTGCTGTTTAGCATGAATATACTGTACATCCAAACTCCTCAAGGTATTCATCGCTGTTGCATTTTTAATTTGTTATTATTTTCTATTGTTTTTGTCATATTGTTCAGTCAATATGTTAAAATGTTCAGTCAATATATTAAAACTGTATTAATAATAGTAATGGCCTTGTTAGTATGGTATCGTATATAGAGCACATCGATGTCCAACCAACATGTTGCCACACTCCAGCCCATCTTAATGGTGATAAACAGAATAAAGAATAATATAACATTGTCAGCAGCACTTAATCCAATCAAGGATCACAGGAGGCCAAAGCTGTCCAACCGGCAGCAGGCACAAGGCGGGTGCCTGCCCTAGTACAGGATGCCAGGCACTACCACATCTACCCAGGCACACTCTAATGGGGCTCAGTTTAGAAACCACTAAATAACTGAACATACGTGTCTTTTGGATTTACGGTTACAAAACATGCAAACACCCCCAAGAAAATAACTAGGCATGGAGTGCAAACCCCGGGCACAGAGTCCATCAGGCAGCAGCCTTAAGCACTGAGCTGCCATGAAACTTGAGACTAAACATTTATGTTTCATTGACAGCTCGCCCTGACTTCACTTCATGTTTTGCATTTCTTCATCCATCCAATAATTCCCTGTAACTGTTTATGCTTGTTTAAACCGCAAGAAAGTTGGCATGGAGGTTAGCATTGCTGCTTCACTGCTCCATAATCCTTGGTTCATAATTCTTATCAATTATTATTCATTACATCATTTTAATAGAAATACCCACTGCACACTTAAAAGTTACAGGAAACCTTTACAAAATGTTTATACAATTTAATACATTGGTTACATTTATTCAATTTTAATTATAGTTATTATATAATTAGAAAATTGGTTAAATTTATTTAATATATTATATTATATTATATTATATTATATTATATTATATTATATTATATTATATTATATTATATTATATAGTATAGTATAACAAATCCATCCCTCCATTTCTCTAACCTACTTATTCAGGGCTGGAATGCAAGGCCAATATTACATTAAATTATGATATTATTTACATATTTTTTCTATATTAATTATTTCTGTTCATATTACACACATAGGATTTTGTCTAACTGGTTTTATTTTTAACATTGATTGCAAAAATGGTATTACTGGAAGAAACATAAGTCTCTATCTTACTTATGTCGTACTGAAGGATCATCCCGCTTCTACAGTATCTCAGTTTCTCTTAACTTCTCTCCATGTTTCTCCATATCAGCCATCTTTCCCCTCTTCCTCTGAACAACTCTTGTGCAGATCATCTTGGAAATCAAGTCTCCCAAACTCACTTCCAAATAGATTTTAGGATACTGTATTCCACAATGCAAAGAGATGCTGATAGGATGGCTAGAAAACAAAGTGTTTTCCAGTGTGAGCATCTGAAGTTTTTCTTTCTTATTTGTTATTCTGGTGTATGTTTTTTAAAGGGGACTGTTGTTTGATTGGTGGTTTATTTATTTATTGAGCATCTGTAGAAAAGCCAGATTTCCTCTTGGGGACAAATAAACTGCTATCTATCTATCTATCTATCTATCTATCTATCTATCTATCTATCTA
>JANRMT010062820.1:2849791-2872879 GCA_026402145.1 Polypterus bichir lapradei
TATCTATCTATCTATCTATCTATCTATCTATCTATCTATCTATCTATCATCATCATTAGGCCACTTGTAAAGCTATACCCATTCATACAGTAGACCCTGTTAGAAACTCATTTGTGTTCGTAAATATAACTCTGCCATAGATGTGTGTCGAATATGCTGTAAATTCTTGTGTTTTTGTACATATGATGAATCTATATCGAGAGCATACTAGGCGCACACACCCACATATCAATATAAGTACAGTAGCAGAGCAAGCCCTAACAGTGTCGCTTTGATTCAAGGATGATAGCTTATGATAATTGCAAAAACACCTCCGCTTGATCAGTCGCCGCTGAAGATTGATTTGCAGGGGCTAAAGAGAGAAATTTGCAGTGGGACGCGCTGGAATGAATAGTGTATTAATACCATGTATTTAAAGGCTACAATGGACTTTACGTGGATTCGAAGCTGAAATTCACGCGCTCCAAAGTCGTATAAAAGTTGCCAAATAGCTTCCCGCATCGGATCACGCAAGGCTTCACGTGAGAAGGAGAAGGGCGCTTTTATTTCACCTTCTTCTCTCTCTCTCTCTCTCCCTCTCTCTCTCTCTCTCTCTCTCGTTCTCTTCTTCATATTGTCCTTATTCTATCTTGCCTAGTCAGTCTCGTAAGCAACCGATGCAGGTGCAACACGAAAGTTAGCGGATTGCGCCGAGCACTTCCATTCCCAGGACATCAGCAAGCTGAAAAAGAGATGAAGGGGGATGTTTTGGCGATGGAGATTAAAGCAGGGGGTTTTTGTCATCTGTGCGAGACAAGCTATTCATCCATCCAGATCACAGCCAAAAAAAGGCTGGTCCCAGAAATTAGCAGTTTCAGCTCAGCAGCAAAGTCGCCAGGCTGTGAAGGCAGAGAGAAATTGACTAATTAGCAATGCGCACTAAAACTTGACGGTTCTCTCCATAAGAGCGAGGGAGAGACTCGCTTTTTCTCTCTCTCTCTCTCTTTTCTTTCTTCCAAAGATGTTTGAAATCGCAGTCATTTACGCTCGACAGTTTTTACAATAGCCTTGAGCCATAATTTTGCGAGTCTCTCCAGCATCCATCCCCCTGCATGGTCTCTCTCCACCGGCCATGCACGACCGTTTCTCTCCCCAACCGTGGATTTCCTATTACTCTCGTTACGACTCACTGAGCCCCAGGCCCAAGGATAATGATGTGTTGTTTCTTGGTAGCATAATTTGTCACACGTACATTTTTTTTTCTTCTTCTTCTTCTTCTCTTGCAGAAAGCTCTGCTCTCTCTCACACACACTCGCACACTTCCTGCTAATTCAGGAGGGCAAATGATCAACGACGGAAAAATTATACGTTTATATAATAAAATGTTAAAAGAGAGTGACTGCATGAGTTGGATTGAAGGATAATTTTTGAGAACCGGACTTAGTCCAAAAGACAGAAACAGATACAAATATCCACATCTGTATTTTTGTTTTGCTTTGTTTTCAAGAAAAAAGGGAAAAGAGCAAAAGAAAGGAAAAGTCTGAACTGTGCGGACGTCAGGACTACTTTTTTTTATTCCAAAGCGGGTGTACAGGTAAGTTTGGCCTGCCTTTCTTTTTCTAACTCATTTTGCTCCGTTGTAACGGGAATCTTCTTTAACAGAATAAACTGAAAAAAAGCGGCAGATAAAGCAGATGGTACTTCTGCTGTCAGATTTAAATTAAAAAGACAGTGTCGTATGCCCGGATCAATGCCTGGGCTAAACGTGCGGATGGGAAAGCGCTTTCTCTGCGTCTACGAAGTTCATTTCGGAATGAACCGGGATTATTTAAGTGTCTGCTTACAATTGATCTTGACTATCACGTTAGACTAACCCAGGGGATCGGGGGCTGCTTACCATCAGCAAGTGTGCACAGAAGCAGATGACAATAAGTCGGAGGGCTACCGGGGGGCAACTACTCGCTGCCGCAATTTCAGTTGTTTTTGCTTTACTTGGAATGGGTGCTAAGGAGTGTCAAAGACGGGTGGCACGAAAGGCTGCGAAAAGTGTATCAAGTATATCAATGCCACCTGAACGGTGGGCGCATGGAGACACACTGTATACACTAAAAGCGTGCATGCGGGGATGAAACACGCAACAACAGGACCTGCAGATATCGGCGTGTATACCTTAATAAGCACACGTATACATGTATGCTCCATTCACGCATATATACACGCACATACACAAATTTAAACACACATATATTATACAAAATGAAGATAACTATTTAATATAGTATATATTCATACAGCGCCATACAAAATATTTTACCCCATATACTTCATATACATTTAAGCACAAATAGTTGCAGTCATACACTTCATATAGATAGATAGATAGATAGATAGATAGATAGATAGATAGATAGATAGATAATGACATACATTATATAAAGAAGATAGGCAGATAGGAAAGACACTATACGATTAATAGAAAAAGGTATAAAGAGAACTAAAATACTGTATAAGACAGACGGACATTAATAGTAAAAGACCCTTTAGAAGACAATTAGATGCATATACTCATATCATATACAGTATGAACACATTTACTTAATTATTTTGTAAAGACAGTTGAAAATGCTGTGCAAGACTGTTATAAATTGTAAAAGACACTATATAAGACAAACAGATATGTACACTCATACTCTGTATGCACACACAAATTCATGTGTACACATTTGCTTATTTTTATTTATACAGATAGATACATTTTCTGTATAGGATAAATAGTTTAAGACTCTAAATATGTCAAATAGATAAATGCAGTTATACTCGGTGCACACTTATATGTTTATGTGTGAATTTGCTGAATATTTTTTTTTTATCTAGCTAAAGAGAGATTGACATATATAGTAAAAGTCACCATATAAGAGAAACAGATATGTATACTCACTTTCTGTATGTACACACATATTCATATATGTGTATATTTGCTTAATTTTTATGAAGATAGCTTAGGATACTGTATAGGAATGAAATAGGTAGTAAAAGGCACTATATAAGACAAGCAGCTATGTGCACTCATACTCTATATGCACACACACACGTATTCATATGGGTCTAAATTTCCTTATTTTTTTTTAAAGACACTGTAGCTAATCCTGAGACCTCTGTTAAACTTCTTGTGATGTTCCCATTTCTCCCTTTAAAGGGTTTCGTGTGCACTTCTCCTTTATATATTTAATGACTATTCACCTTTTTTTCAACATGATACAATTAAATTACAGGAAAACGGTTCACCGTCCCAAAAGAGAGTGCTTTTATAATATTATGTGCAGTACAAATCGAAATGCACCCCAGTGTACAGAAGTGGTTAAAGAATGGCGCATTATTACCAGACTGAAAGTGGACTCCCAGTACCTTGTAAACGTTCCTGTGCACTCCGTTTCTTTCTGAGTCTGTTCAGCATGTTGAAGAATGCCTAAATAAATGCCTTGTTGTTTCCTTCCTTTGTCAGGTGGAGTTTCGAGCCATGTCCAGGTCTGCAGACAGGACGTCCACATTTGACCCCACTCACAGTGACACCCTGCTGCACGGTCTCAACCTGCTCTGGAGAAAGCAGCTTTTCTGTGATGTGACTCTCACTGCTCAGGGGCAGCAGTTTCACTGCCACAAAGCAGTGCTGGCATCTTGCTCACAGTACTTCAGGTCTCTCTTCTCTAATCATCCAGTCAGTAAGGATGGCATTGGAAACAAGGAACAGGGCAATGGCAGCACCCCATCATCCTCTCCAGATGAGAAGCTTATAACCAGCCCACAGTCCATCAACAACTTGGTTTTGCAGGGTTGTTCTTCCATTGGTCTCCGGTTGGTCTTGGAGTACCTGTACACTGCCAATGTGACTCTGTCCTTGGATACCGTGGAAGAAGTTCTGTCCGTCAGCAAGATCCTGAACATACTCCAGATCACTAAGCTTTGCGTCCAGTTTCTCAATGATCAGATCTCTGTGCAGAACTACAAGCAAATCTGTAAGATTGCTGCTTTGCACGGGCTGGACGAGACCAAAAAACTTGCTAACAAATATCTGGTGGAAGATGTACTGCTGCTGAACTTTGAGGAGATGTGTGCCATGTTGGATTCGCTGCCTCCTCCAGTGGAGTCTGAGCTGGCACTCTTTCAAATGTCGGTCCTGTGGCTGGAGCACGACCGAGAGACCCGCATGCAGTACGCCCCGGACTTGATGAAGAGACTCCGTTTTGCTCTGATCCCAGCGCCAGAACTTGTGGAGAGAGTTCAGTCAGTGGAATTTATGAGAACGGATCCCGTGTGCCAGAAGCTGCTTCTGGATGCCATGAACTACCACCTGATGCCCTTTAGGCAGCATTGCAGACAGAGTTTGGCCAGCAGGTAGGGCTGAGTTTTGTTTGTGTTTATTACTTTACTAATCACATTCATTTTTTACTTAAAAAGCAAAACAATAAACTGGTAGAACCATATGCTATACAGTATGTGTGTAATGAATTCAAAGACTGAAAAAACGGAAATACTAGTGAAATTAGATGTATTAGGACTCTAATTTCTTTATAGGGTTCATTATGATTAATAAAACTGCAGGAACCAAACTGGGCAAATGTGTATACAGTAAGCCTGGAGCCTGATCTGGTGTTAAACACTATGTCACTGGCCACTCTGTCTGTGTGACATGGTGGCTGGCATGTGTCAGAGGAAAGCCCTTGGGCTCCTGTGCCTCAGGCTCCCAGAAGAACCAGGCCAGTGTGAAAGTCAGCCTGCCCGTGCCTGAGGTGTCTGCTACCCTGCAGACCCAAAACACAAAGCCTAAGCATTGCTTGTGGATCAGCCACTTCAAGGCACCAAGTGTTAGATCCTGGAGTCTGACCTGAAAGTCGGGCACACAATACAGTATTTGGGTTTAATCAAAAATGTTTGGTTGTCTTTTTTTTAATAAGTAAGGCATTGGGCCACTACGTGAAGAATTGTCTGTTTAGTGCTTAAGAGATTTAACAGAACTGTTAACTGAAAAAGTCTAAAATGAAAAAAAATTGTGTTTCCAATGTGGAATGTCAGCCTTTATACTCACATGAAGCTGATTGTCCCATTTATCAGAAGCAATAAGGGCATACCTTGTGAAGTGCTGCAAAATGCAGAGGCACAGACAAGTAATTCCATGTTTGCAATACATGAGCAGATATCTTGGGAAATGTTGTGTTTCCCCTTTCGAACATAAGCCAGAATGTGGAGAACTGGAGCAGGTCAGATCGTGTTGCTGGCAGACTATCTGAATGAGTCAAAGAGAAGCGGCTCGTTGAATTGTGTGTATCAGCGAGTGGCTCTTCAAGTAGCATGTAACACTGAGCAGGCAGAAACTCCAGCCTAACTGTAGCAAAGCCTGAGGAGATGCTAGTTTCTGAGTCTGGAACATATTTTTTTTTACCTTGTAAGAAGCTAGCACATCAGGAAGTTATGCATTGAGAAGATAAAACTATATACTGTAATTTGGTGATATGCACTCCAGGTATCTGCTACATACTGTAGCTGTTAAAGGAAAGTCTAGGCTATACAAATGGACATGACAGTAGACTTTTTAGTCACATTTCTTGACCAGTAGAAGCTGGGAACAGCTGGGAAGAAGGAAAGACTTCAGTTATGAGAAGACATGAAATTGGAGGACCAGTCTGACATGCTGCCGACTCACTTTGTGTTATGAGATCATCTATATTTGATAGCAAACATGAGCTTTATTGTATGTTGGGTGTGATGTATTCATCTACTGGTAATTTAAAAGGATGCCAATATTAGTCATAAAAATATTTATGTAACCTGATTTATCACACTAAAGAATTTGGGATGATGGAGACTATCCTGGAATTGGAGGATCAAAATAGGAACTGTCTGTTATCGGGTACATTTTATTTGTATGCATGGACAGTGCATGTGTATAAATATACTCTACACATACATGTATATATGTATAAGCAAAGTAAATCAATCATGGTTGTCCGTTGATCTAGCAATGACACCGTCCATTCATTTGTCCATCTCTGTCAACCCCCCTCCCGTGTGTATGCTGGTGGGAGAGGAGGCAAATTCGAGAAAGGGAATTGCCCCCCTTGTGCGTTGAGTTGGTTTTGATGGTGATGTCTTGCCATTTTCTTCTTCTCTTGTTGATGGGTCCATTGTTGTTCAAAGTGAAGGGTTCCTTCAATATATATATATATATAGATGCTGTATATATGTATGTATTTGTACTTATATATGTATATATTGTAAAAATGTGTAGAAATATTTGAGGTTCCAGGGAATACCCCCCTTAATGTCCAGGTTGAGAAATTAAAATTACATTGAAAAGAAAAGTTATTATAGCTCTTCAGGTTGACAAAATAAGGTACTTAATAAATTACTTACTTACAGTTGTGTCTCTGATGAAAGCCAGGTCTGAAGTCTATGATTATTTCATGTTATGGAGGAGGTTTTATTGTTGGAGAAGCGAAAAGGGTGGGGTCTGAAATGGAAGAGATGTATTTAGACTTCCTAGGCTTTCTTCTCCATTGTAAAGGAAACAAGAAGGGTTTAGCTGTAGTCACACAAAGCGTCATGATTCAAGAGCTCTGTTGAAAAAGCCAATCAGATTGCACGTTTATCTTGTATGGTTTACACGGTGGAAAAATCTGAGCTCACAGGGCTACATGACAGTGTTGCTATCCGTGAGAAAGGAATACAAGTGCTGGAACACATCCCAGATAGGAGGCCACAGGCAGGGATACTAGATGGAGATACGGTACAGGAAAAAGCATTCATTGAATTATTCATGGGATGTAAATATAGCGGTAGGGGAGTAGGGAATGTACAAAAAAGTGTAAAGATACCCCAGCCCTGCAACTGCCGGCAACATGAGGCTGCTATCGAGACACCTTGCTGGTTTATCTGGCTCTTTTGTTTAAAAATAGGCCAGCAGTCCAGAAGGGATACCTGGGGCCACCAGAGGGAGCTCTGGGAAGACTGTACCAGGGGTTTTGTAGGACTATGCCTGACTCAGAGGTACCAAAATGTTGACAGAAACTAAGCTAAATTTCAGTACCCAAAGATCAGTGCTGTTTTTTACCAAACCCAAAAACAGAAATCATTGATGAGCATCTGTCTTTGCCTCTTGTCTCTCGTTCATGCAGATTAACTGTGTAGAACATCCACAAAATTAGTGATTATCCGACAGAGTACGCAGCACATCATCTGGTCCAGGCTTTGGTCTTGTCACGTCTGGATCACTGCAATTCACTACTAGCGAGAGGACCTGCATGTGCTATCAAGCCACTGCAGATGATCCCAAACGTAGCAGCCCATGTTGTATTCAACCAGCTAAGACGGATGTATGTTACTCCTGTCTTCAGTTTGTGACATTGGCTCCCTATAGCAGCACAAATTAAGTTCAGATCCTTGATGCTTGCCTACAGAGTAGTCAATGGGTCAGCATCTGAGTATATGGAGACTCAGATCTGCTAGTGAGCAGCATCTGGTGCTAAATCCTATGCATGGTATCAAATCTCAATCCAGATTCAATTCTTACGTACCTCCATCCAAACTGCTGAGTGCCTCAACGTATTTAAGAAGCAATTGAAAACCCTGCTGTTCTAAGAGTATCTGTCAGATTGCTAAATTAATGTTTTTTGCTTTGTGGATGTACATTATATTGTTAATTAATCATTTTTTTTTGTTATGCTAACTCTTTACCTGTTCATTTCTTTAAAGCAATTCCTCAACTGAAGTTAGTTCCTAAACTGTGAGATGAATCTGAAAAGTTAAACACGCTGACAAGTAGATCTGTTTTATTTCCGCAATTTTGGAAAACCAGTACGTGCACAGCACTTACCTTTATGCCATCAATATACGGACGTCACGCACCGCACACTCCCTGCTGTCCTCAATAGTAACACCTTGACAATGAGACACAAAAGGTGTGCACAATGGCTTCATGCACATGAAAACAATAATGGTGCTGCAGTAAGCAGTGATTTACTCTTAATGTTATGAAGATGCTCTGAAACCAAAAATAAATGTTAAATTTGGATTCTCCAATATTAAAACAATAAACATAACCTAAACTAACCATAAAGAACTACAAAAACATTATAAAAAAGTCAAACTTAGCTAAATATTCATCTGCTATATATGTATTGGGCCGCAGGAGGAAGGAAATTGTCAGAAGTAATCTCTCTGCAGGATATAAAGGCCATTCCATGCCAGTGGAAACTGGGGCATAGACTCCACTGTCAGAAAGGTGGTATGGACGTAGACGATAAAGAGAGAAGGTGAATGAGTTTGGAAGGTGAAAGAGAAAGACTTTGGTGCTCGCAACAGTGTTTGTGGTTATAATGGGGCAGCCACCCCACTAGACAGACAGGGATGTAAACCAGTATAGTGAGCCTCAGTGAAGCATTAGGGTTTTGTTTACTGTTTATGCATCTGAGGTCCCATATACTGTACATGCTGTATGTACATTGTAACCTTTGGAGGTTCAAGAGCTCTCGAATCAACCCCTCATTTAAAGTGACCCACAGACACTATACTGTCCAGTCACAAGGGATGTTGTTTACAGAAAGATGGATTCCAGGGAGGAACAGGGCACACGTTACATAAAGACAGAACAACAAAACACTCACCGCCTCGGCGCCTGTATCAATAATACGCAGATGTTTGCCTATTTTTTCCTTCTCTCTCCTGTCTCTCTGATGTTACTTGAAGGTTTCAGTCCTTTTTCTCCACTTCCTTGAGCTCATTGCCATCACTTTAGTCCTTACTCAAAGCTCCACTGGCTGAGAAAGGGGGCTTCTTTTAATGTGTAACCCTTGGCTACATTCAGGGTCATGGTCAGTTGACTGACCAGCAGTTCTGGGACATTCTTGATACTTTGGGATATAAACCATCACCTGCTTAAAGAGACAGGCACACCAATATTTGGCTGGAACCTGGGAGTAGCTTTCTGATGCCCCCTTTTGGCCTGAAGGACTAACAGGTCTTCACTAGTCCTCCTTTAGCTGCCTTCACTACTCCATCTTTGGGATATAAATGCATTGGCAGATCTTGGGTTCTTAACTTAATCCAGTTTTACAGTGTTATGATACAATAAATCTTAACAAGTATTTTTTTTTTATTCAATACATTTCTTATTGTCTTCTGATTGAAGGGAGCTATAAGTTAGAATAATAAATATTCCATATTCAGTGTTGGTTTTGTTATTTTATTTAATTTGAACATGTTTTATTTTTATCAACACCATAAAGCGCCTTGAGCATGGGAAAGGTGCTACATAAATACAATGTGTTATTATTGTGTTTTTCTGTGGTTGTGCCTTTTCATGTATTTTCTGGTTAATAGTTTCGACTTCGTGCTCTTTTTAGTTTACTTTTTTTTTGTTTTTACTATGCTTTGGTCTGTCCATGTTTCTTTCAGCCTTCTGGACTTTCCACTTTTTAACACCTGGCACAACACACAGACACAAATGGGCACAACCCCAGAATTTTCTTTCCAGTGAAAATCAGTTAGCATTCATCTAGCAATATACATGTTTTACTTATGAATGATGCACACTAGTTTTGACACAGATAAATGCCTAGTAGCAACTGGCTCTTTAGCTGAGCTATTAAAATCCAGTTCTTCTAATTCCAAGAATCCTAAGCTCATGTCCTAGTCATGACATCTGTGGGAGCTGAGCAGAGCCACTGGGAGGAGTGATTCCTCAGTAGAGAGAGCAGCATCTCACAATGTCACGTAGTGGTGGACTTTTGTGCCATTATGTTTTTTTCCAACTCCATGACATACTATATCATTATTAAAAACTAGAGCAGTTAAGTTGTTTAGTTTAAATTATTAGTGTTTTATGATTTAAAATACTGTATGATTGCTTCACTTTTATTTTATTGATAAGTCTGAAATTGTTTTCTTTAAAATAAGTAATAAAACGTTATGCATTTCGGCTAATTTCCCATTGACAGCATATTTTTCGGTGCCAGTTTCAACTTATACACAAAATTGGGCTACTAACTCCCATAGCAATGAAACATATTTATAACCCAAGACCCGTCTTTGTATGTATATCACAAAGGGATGTTTGACTGGCAAATAGGAGTAAAAGCCGCCAAGGAACTCAAGGAAAGAGAGAATGAAATTGATAGTGAGAGGCCACCTTGGCTTACGGTTGTGCAAATACAAAAGTAATTAAAGAGCAGTCGGTTTTTTCCACGGAGATGTTGCCCTGAAAATAAAAACAGAAGCCCAGTACCCACCTCCACACCAGCAGGTGGCAGCAAATGGCTCCAAAGTGGTACTTTAATTTCCAGACGTAGAGATCAGCAAACCTGCTAATTAGTGCTTAAGGGTGCCAATATAGGGGGCTCAAACTTGGTCTGTACAATGCATATCATAATCCAGAAATAACATCCAGTATCCAGTGTGGCAGATGGCTGGGGGTCATGCCCAGCCGGGACGCCTAGAAGGACAAGTAGAGGAACAATACATCCCCTGGGCCACGAAAGGTCAGCCGCCTTGGCCTGCACGAGAGTTTGGAAGCTCATCCCTGTTGGGGCCTGTGACCACTGCCAGGGGGCGCCCGGACAATTATGGAGCCCTGGACGGCAGCACTTCGGCCACACCAGCAAGTGCTGCCGGAAGAAGATTTCAAATACGCCTGGAGTGCTTCCTGGTACAAGAGCAGCACTTCTGCCACACTGGGAAGTGCTGCCAGAGGAAGACCAGGAAGCACCTGGAGCACATCCGGGCCGGGATAAAAGGGGGCCGCCTCACTCCATTCGGAGAGCCGGAGTCGGGAGGGAGAAGATGGAGCTGCGAGAGAGGAATTGGAGGCGACTGAAGAGAAGTAAAGAGGACTGAACCTTGTGATTGGTGCACGATAGTATAGGAGAGGAAGATGGGCAATCAAAGAGGTTTACAAAAGTGAAGGAGGTCTCAGATAAACATTTTTATTTCTCTGCTTTTTACATTTTTTGTACTTCCAGAGGAGCCACTCCAATAGGGAACACATTTTAATATTATCTATATAAAAAACATAATATTTTCGAATCTAATTCATCTAATTCAGTGTCAGATAGGGCAGGGCATTATGTATGTATAATGTGTGGACTGGCACCTTGTCTAAGCTCCAAACTTTGGCTACCTGTGACTCTAAACTAGATAATCAGGTTAAGGAATGGATGAATGGGTGTTTTGTATGTTTGAAACTTCTCAAAAAATAGAAAAACCTGAGTGAAAACTAAATTCAACAATGTTAATGACACTTCTCTGAGAGCTACAATATGGTGATATTTGCAGTAGAGGTCCTAGGGAAAGGGACGACTTAAGGGTATTTCATGCAGTTCCAAGGACGCTTATGATGGCCAGAGCACAAGCAGATTTGGTTAACTACTACAGGGTAGACCAAAAGTAATTTAGTTGCTCAGTGTGCAGTTGACAAATGAATAATAAAGAAATGTGCCCTGTGGAAAGCTGCAAGGCTGCAAAATTTCATTGGAAAGAGAAAATCCTTGTAGATGGAGTCATTCTGTTCTAATGCAAGGTAAGCATCCTTGGGGTGCCACAGTCAGGTGCCATAAGCACTTGTGCAGATTTGAGACTGGAAAGTGTTTTGCCAAACATTAGCAGTGACAGACTGCAATAAAGGAACTGGTGCTCCGTCCAGAGTTGATACCTGCCCCTGCTGTACCCTTGAACTGGTTAGATGAGCAGAGTTTGAAAAAACACGTCAATACAATGGAGAGAGTTACACTTCTAGATAGCGCCTTTCTGTGGTGTAAATGTTTATATACTGCTTAAATGGCATAAAATAGGCAGTGAATGAGGATTGAAACAGGACTAATGCTATAGTATTTTAAATGGCGATGGATACAAACATTGTGTGTGCCTTTACATACAGTCAGAAAATATATATATAAGGTCTATGTGTGTGTCCGATATCCTCTGAGCAATCTGATTTGTCAGTTTGGCATAGGTGTGGTTGGTCAGTTTACATTTGGTGACTTGATCGAAAGAAGAAGTGCAAGTGTGAGATACACAAAGAGGAGAAAAGGTGTAGGAGGCAGACTGAGAGTTGCCTTCAGTGATGGGAAGAACCTGACAGGAGGCAAGCAGAAAGGTCGGAAAGAGAAGCAGGTTTTACAGGAGTGCACTTGACAGAGGGAGTGCCAATCAAGAGAGGTTCAGACACACAAGGAAACAGAGGAAATGTGCAGAGGGTGCATGACAGCAACCTACTCTGGACACACTCCAGGTTCGTAACAGAACTCAGTCAACCAAGTCTTGAAGTAACTACACATCATGTCTATAGATTATGTGGGGAAATAAAGTACAGTAGTGTCAAGATATATCCATCTGTTATGCCACAGTTACATCAGTATTTAGCACTACTGTCTCATGGCATTGATTCCTGTTGTGAACACTGTTTTCTGGCCTCCCTCTGTTCATGAGGGTTTTCCCTGAGTACTCTGTTTGCCACCCACATCCCAAAGCTTTGCACATTAGGGTCGTTGGTGACTATAACTTAGCTCAGCAGGGGGGAGTGTGCCAGTGCCCTTTAATGGAATGGCAAGGATGGCTCCAGCTTAATGCCCAGTGCTGCAAGGATATATTATATTATATTAATGGCTGGTCATTAATGGCTGGATTGGAGGACCAATCCATGCAGCTCTAGTCATGGTCCATCAATGAATGCCTCCTTCCTGTGACTGTGGGGCTTTTTGTATTGATGATCCTTAAAGGGCCGAAGTTCCTCAGAGTAAGTGGAAACTGGGCCATTGATCTTCTGGCTGACCAGCTTATGAATGGCAGACAATACATACATTTTTGACTTAAAACACATTGATTGTCCAAAATAAGCTGTATTTAATCTGTTTTTTCAATATAATGGTGATCTGCTCTACTGCTTGGATGTTCTCCTTTTTACTGTTTATATACTTTTTATCTTTAACAGTAAATGAGGCCTTGTGTCAGTAAAAGTTTGTATGCTAGTTGGTGATTTTCTAGCCATACATCCATTAGCATTTCCTACTTGTTTATGCTGTGTAGGCGTTTCCTGAACTTGCTGAGTGCCAGCTAGGATCCATCCATAGACGGGGCACAAGTCCATCTTAGGGTCAGCTCATTCACAAACACTCAATGTAGAGTCAGCAATCAGCTTAGCAGCAGGCTCAGGGAGGAAAGCCAGAGCTGCCAGAGGAAAACTTCATGGACTGCAGACATGAGGAGATCATGAAGATTTCAGAGAGAATGCAACGTAGACTGGGATTTGAACCTGGTCAGCTACAGCTATAAGGCATCCATCCAGCCAGTCACTATGGCTTCTCCTATTGAGAATGTAAAACTTTAATGGTCACTGTATTCCAAGACCATGTGATTTAATGTATAAAGAACATATTGTATAATATGAAATGCCAATTTCTAACTCAAATACTAAATGAGAATGTTAGGCCAAACTTACATTTTTGGTACACTTTATTAATTCTCAAGGGGAAATTGTCTTTTTGCGTGAGCTTTGAAAGGTCCGAGTGCAGGGGCAGCCATCGTACAGCGCCTTTTTGGAACATTTTTGAGGTTAAGGGCCTTACTCAAGGGCCCAGCAGAGCATGATCCTTTTAACATTCAAATTAACGAAGGTTTGCTTGTTTCAGGCATAATCCTATAGAGTTGTAGCAATTAAAGAGGCTCAGACTTTTTACAATTTCATGTAACTACAGAAAGTGAATAAGGCAGATTTGCTTAGATTAGAATACTGGTCAGCTGCCACAGTCAAATCTGACAAAGGAAGAGGAGGCTCTCA
This sequence comes from Polypterus bichir lapradei, assembly GCA_026402145.1. Taxonomy (NCBI): domain Eukaryota; kingdom Metazoa; phylum Chordata; class Cladistia; order Polypteriformes; family Polypteridae; genus Polypterus; species Polypterus bichir. The sequence continues at coordinate 2,863,593 of JANRMT010062820.1, forward strand.
TGGGTGACATTAGTGTTTGAACGCACTGTTTATTCCTCAGCTACTCGTCTTTAGAATATGTCTGTCCTACTATTTCATTTTATTTTCTGTGTCTCTTTCTTTTTGAAGATGTTAGCTGTTTGATGACTATGTAAATATGCAAGTGGTATATTGGACTAATTCATAGCTGTTACTGTTTTAATGTTTTTTAATGTTCTATTCAGGATCTTTTGTGGTGTACGTGACATTACAAGTTCTATGATTTTTATCATTTGCTCTCAAATATCACAACTAGAATAAAACTTACAAGAAGGAAATCTTCTATAAATGGCAAGGCTCATATGTTACTGTATGTGGCAGACGGTTTATGTTTCTAACAAAATTAGCTAAATGAGGGCAATAAACCTGATGCGATTGTCACTGTCACACATGCCCATTGCTATACTGGGACATGATCGCCTCACATCTTTTGAAGCCCATCCTTCAGACCATTTTGCAGTATTGGCGAATCCCTGCATATTAATGGTTGTGCAGTGGAGCAGAGTTGTAGCCTATGAGCACAGTGGGGTACAGAATCTCGCTCGAGGGTTATTTCAGAAATTACTCACACTGCAATTTGCGGGTGGCTTAGCAGCCTTTTTACAAGAAAGGACCAATGTCACCGCAGGACCAACAAATTGCACTGGAGCAACCCTGCCAAGTAGTGGCTTGATTAAAAGAAAACCTCAAAGAACACAAGCATTTATTATTTAATCTTCTTAAGGAGTCAGTTCTCAGTATTAACAGTTTATGAACAATTGTAATGGGAAAGAATTGCACGTGGCAGGATGAAATTTTCAAATAAAGAAAAATGTGTTGAATGCAATGGTGTCAGCCCAGCACCCAACCTTGAATCAGGTTACATATATATAGTATATGCTTGAACCCGCTTAATCCAGTTCTGGGCTGTGTGGGGCAGAGTCTATCCTGGCGACTTGAGGTGCACCATGAGAAACAACCCTAGACAGGACGCCAGGCCATTTCAGAGCCCAGCAGGCCACAGCACCTGGTACTGCACCACAGTGCCGCTTGTCAATTGGATTAAATGGCTTCTAAAATGACATTAGAGTTACATTATGCTTAATATTTCTATGTATTACAAGTCAGTAGACTGTCCTCTTTTAATTTACTGAAATTCTGATATTTAAATTAAAGTATTGAAAGATCAAAATTCATACTTACTAGATAGTATTGAATTTGATTAACTTTCTTAAATTCTTATATTTTATTTAAAACTCTTTAAAGTTCAAAAGTTACACTCAGTTCCTAGATAATCGGTCTGACCACGCGTTCCTTTTTTATGTATTGTGTCCCATTTAATAATTTGAATATTACCAAATGTCCTGTTTTTAACTGGCTGGTAATTTAATAAAGGTATGTTGTGCAGAAAACATAGTGCAGTCGGCAGACAAAACTGTTTCATTTAATATATTTTAAACAGAGAACAAACACAGAAAGTGCTTTGGGACACCTTGCGGCCAACCCCATATAATTAAACAGGAGGAAACATGAAAAAAGTGTGGTAATAATGCTAAAGTTCTGTCATAAGCTCAGGCAGACTGCAGAAGATGGCGTTTCTGCGATTAATGAGGCATTCTGGGTAAAATAGGTGGGCCCAAACAGATGGACCCCAGAAGCGAAATCGTAGATGGGATGGTGTCAGTTTTCCTTTCTGCAGAAGGAGGAGAAGAAAGATTGTTATCGTGCAGTGCCCCCTCATGTCTTGGTGGAGAATTACAACGACTCAAGCCCTTAAGCTGTTTCCCAAGCGTCCGTGTGTGATGGTATGTTTTATGTATATATGTGTAACAATGCTCACAAAACTGCAAGGATGAACCCCTCACAGCTGTTTGTTGTAATATAAATCTAACAAAGCACACAAAACAACAAAGTTGCTAATAAATTGTGTCCCATTTTGGGACTATGAAAATCTGGTCTGCCTATGGATAGATAGAACTTCACGATTTTCTAAAATTATTATGTTTTATTGGTGTTTCTAAATTTACATTCAGTAGACAGTCCTTGGTTGATTTCCTATAGTTATTTTTCATTTTAATCTTATGAATAGTCAAAACTTATAGTCACTCAACAGTTGTAACTTAATTTCTAGAAATACTTGCACGTTATTATAAACTGTAAAAACATTCAAAACTTATAGTCACCATACTGTCCTATGCTGAGTTCCTGCAGTTGTTATGTGTTTAATTTTAAAGTGTAGAAATTTTCAAATGCATAGTCACTTGCTGTAGGGCTGGTATAAGACTCTACGGTGGTCCTCAGCATCAGCACCACTGGTGCTGCCAAGTCCTATTTGAAACCCCCACATGAAACACAAACACACGAGGTGACAAATCAAATACTCGTACAACAAAATATATACCAAATGCAATTTAGTATGCCAGGATTAAAGGCAAACAAACGTCCTGAAACTTGAAACAATTGGCATTACGCATTACGTTCCAGATGGAGGCCTGTAAAAGTGGACTGCAATTAGTATCTGTGTGACCCATCGTAATTGTTAATGATTGTGAAGCACTGTCTTGCTCGAACATTCACAACATTTAGAAAACTGTAAAACCATAGCACAAGTTTTCAAATTGTTGTCTTTCACTTTAAATTTTTTTTTCTGTAAGTAGCTTTATCCAGTTTTTTTTTCATCAAAATTACACATAAAAAAACAAAATAAGACCCAGCCATATCCCTTGTAATTATACTAAAGAAGGGTAATAAAATCAGCACAAAATGCACACCAAGAAATAGGGCCGTTAAATTGAAAAAGAACTATAATTATATTGCTATGTAATTCTTACAGCCCAAAACATACAAAATCAACAGAATAAGGCAAAGCACAATGTCTCTTAACTATCTGTACAAAAGCAGAATGATGTATTACAAGAAACTGAAAGATATGCCGAGCCAAAATGACTTTTTCTAAAATGAATAGCTGTTTAATTAACTAGCTCTGCAAGTGGCTTCCATAACACTGGATCAGAATAACTGCTCCTTGGTTTTTTCTGCCAATTGTTAGCTGGAGACTGTGCTCCTTCATCATCATCAGATTCACTAATGTCAGCCTTTTACTTCTGGGTAGTTGTGTCACTCCCACTTGAGATTACCTTAACGTTAGCACCCAACTTGTGTTACAGCTACTGTAGCGGGTGTTAGCTGACACCGCCATGTCAGCTTCTTCTCTGGTGACACTAAATCCTGATGAATGTGAGAGATTTCATCTTTTCTAAGAAAAACTTGAGCAATGTCTGGCACTTTTTGGAATGTGTCCATATTTCAACACTCTTTTTCTTTCTAATATAATACACAAACCTCTTCCTGTTGTCGCTGTGTATGATTGTCTGTATATCGGTGTGTCCGTCTGTAAAAGCTTGGCTCATAATGGCCTAATTTTGTTGAAATTTGGTACACTTATTCTCAAGGATATTTGTTAGGAAAGTTAATTTTGTTTTGTGGTGTCAGGAATAAAGCGTGATGTATACGTTTTTGAAATTTCAAAAACTCCCATTGAAAAGCATTGGTGAATTTGTAGGTCTTAAAACAGAAACAATCTGTGCAACTTCAAATATCGGATTGCGTTATTCTGGCAAATTTACCTTAAGAGATGTTACTTCAAGTTGTATTTTTTCCTGTTTTATTCACCTGACAGCTGCCCCTTGCAGAGAACTGAAACACCTACAGCGTCGAGCACAAGCCTGAGGCTTTTACCTGACATATTTAAAAATACTGGTTCTTTAATGGCACGTTATGGTTTTTTGACTGGGTTGGGAGAGATTCTTGGAGAACTATTGCTTGACAAAGAACTGTTCCATTTTGGGAAGGGTTCTCTGCCTATGAAGTTGTTTTTTTATCTTTGAAAAACTTCCTAATATGTGGAAAGAAAAACCTGAAATTTTGAATGTATGGCAGGCTACCTAATAGGACACTAACAGATCAAGAAAACCTGAACTTAGCCTGTGTGGTTGTACGTAGGAAGTATCCTTTTAAAATCACGGGTCATCGGCATTTCATAAACCTTTTACCAACTATTCATGATTACTTACTGTATGGAGTCTGTTATATATCTAAATAAATAAACGTGGTTCTGGAACCTTCACGTGGATGGGTCTTTTGGGAACCAAAAGATGGTTTCCCTATGGTATCGCTCTGAAGAACGGCTCTGGAATGATGCTGTCTATAGGAGCAGCAGCAGTGGCTTGTGGGAAACCTCTGAAATATCAGCTCACTTCTCCTGCTGCTTGACATTGTAGCAGGTAAATTACATGACATTTACGACAAGCTTATCTGATTAACTTTCTTATTCATCTCACCTCCTTCTATCCATAGTTGAGTTTGACTTTATTATGGAATATTACGTTAACGCATGTGAAAGGCAAATAAGACGATGGTCCCTGCCAATGCATTTGCACGAGCATTCTACAATAGCAACTTCAAAAATGGGACCAGATGATGTCATTAATTCACATCTTGAACACTGGGGACTATATGAAGGAATGATAAAAATTTCTAATTAGCTAATAAGGAAAAAGTAAAACTAATTTCAAAGGGTGTTAATTATTACCAGAACACCACATTTTTGTTAAGAAAAGGCAAGACAAAAATCAACAGTTACTTCTTACCAAGGACCCTCCAGTAGTGCAAACAACTGTAATGGCTGATGTTTAGTGTGTTGTGTAGTTAAACAAAGGAGGACTTAATTAGCTGTCAAGATCCTTATTTACTGTAACATTCATCATCACTTCTCTAGTGTTGGCATTCAGCGGACATCCCAGTATAAGCAACAAATGGTGATTAAACACTTGAAAAAATCTAAAACAAAATGTGTAACATATGGTGTACATTGGTGAAAAGAAGATGATAAAAAATAACAATTACAAATTCTGCTGGTACTAAATGTAACATAAAGTAATAATCTCAAACATGCTGGATTCACCTGCCCATAGCCCTTAAATGAGATATGAGGAACATATGATGATGTCTGATGGAGGATTGTGGTCAACCTTTCAGCTTTCAGTGTCTCGTGCCCTCTGCGTGGGATTTTCTAGTGGACTCTATCGTTTCCTTTGACAGGCTAAATATGATTCATCAGGCGTAGCAAAAAGATAAATGGAAAAGACTGAATTTGCTCCATTAGTAATCCTTTATGAAGAAACAGCACGACGTAACTTACAGAGTAGAGTGACCCTTTCAGCAAGGATCAAATAAATTGGATCCAACTGTCATTTAGGTATCCCAAGAGCTGGCTTTACCCAAGGAATTCATTTTGCCAAAATATTTATGATTCTTAACTCCGCCATAATAACTCTGTAAATCAATACAAGATTTTATTGGGCCCATAAAAACCTTTAACAAAAACGGAAAGATTTATAGTTCACTAACTCTGCAGCCTCACTGACTAAATATAAGGAATAAGCTTAAAGGTGACTAGGCATTAAGCACTGGGATCCTTTAAAGTCACTTAAAATTAGAAGATTTAGAGTTACTGTGATCCGAGGCAGCAAACTACAGCTTTCTGAAAGAGCACGTTGCATAGGTACAGGAAAACAAGTTAAGCTCGTCTCATTTAAATCAGAAATAGCCTTAAAGTCAAGGGACAGGCTCCTGAGCGTGAACAATTCAGTACCTAGTCCACTATCAGCAATGCATATTTCAGCTTTTAAAGGCCATTTTGTTCTCATAGATGAATTAATGGAAATGTACAAGGCTGATTACAGTGTATAAATTAACATTATGCTTATACTCAACTACACTATGTGACCAAACGTATCTGGACACCCCTCCAAACTGAGATCGGGTGATGCAGCCCCACACATTGCTAACTGGTACATAAAAGCAAGCACATAGCCATGCAATCTTCAATGAAGTAGAATGGGTTGTTTGCAATGATCAGCCACAACATTAAAACCACTGACAGGTGAAGAGAATAACGCTGATTATCTTATGACGATGGCACCTGTCAAGTGGTGGGATATACGAGGGGAAGTCAAAAAGTAAAGGGATTTTTTTAATTTCTCTTTTCAGAGTTTGGTAACACTGCTCGTTTCCAGCCCTGAATGAGTGTAGTCGCCAACACTTCTATACAACGTGTAACTCTTATTCCCGCGTTATTCGTTGGAGTGTAGCAGACCGTTAAACATGACAGCTCCATTGTTGATCTGCACCGAGGAGGAAATGAGGGCAGTGATTCGTTTTTTGTTTGCGGAAGGTGTTAAACCTGCGGACATTATTTGTCAAATGCAAGCACAGTATGGTGACAACTGTTTATCGCGAAGCAAGATCTACGAATGGATAGAGCGCTTCAAACAGGGAAGAACTTCTTTATGTGACGAAGAAAGATCGGGCAGGCCATCAATATCAACCACTGAGGACAATGTGATAGTCATTTGATGCGGTGCATAATTGGTTGCAGATGCAACCGAAAAACTTTTTTTCCGACGGAATCAAAAAACTTGTGAAACGTTGGGAAAAGTGCATTGAAGTCCAGGGAGGTTATGTAGAAAAATAAGGTATGTTTCACATTTCTGTCATTAGAATAAATGCCTCTTTTCTCAAATGTCCCTTTACTTTTTGACTTCCCCTCGTATTAGGCAGCAAGTAAACAGTTCTTCAAGATGATGTGTTAGAAGCAGGAAAAATGGGCAAGCATAAGGATCAGAGCAACTCTGACAAGAGCCAAATTGTTATGACTAGACAACTGGGTCAGAGTGTCCCCAAAACCGCAGGTCTTGTGGAGTGTTACTGGTATGCAGTACTTAGTACCTACCAAAAGTGGTCCAAGGAAGGACAACCGGTGAACTGGTGACAGGGTTACTGATGCATGTGGGCTACTATCCCACAGAAGAGCTACCATAGCACAAATTGCTTGACAACTTCATGCTGGCCAAAAGGCGTGAGGCACATACGGTCCATCGCAGGCCGGTGTGTATACAGCTGTATAACCACTGGCCGGTCAGAGGGCCCATCCTGAGTGGAATGAAAGCCTGGTGTGTGCACTTATTTGGGCACCAGGTGGGAGACTGTTTTGAAAAAGAGTTCTCTCAGTTTAGTTTAGTCGCTCGTTGTTGCAAAACATGGAGCATTCAGCTGCTTTTTTGACACTTTTGTGAAGAGCTCAGCTTAGTCGCAAAAACGGACATTTTAAAAGAAGCCACATATGCTTTCATGGACACTTGGAAAATGAGCTCTCTCTCTCTGGGAAGAAATCTTAATGTTCATTTTTCGATTAAGGATATATAATTTGTAACTAAGGAACCGGACCATCTTGGAAATGTCATCGGGAAATGAATGAAGACTGCATAAATTCACCCATGTTGCTTATATTTTCTGCCATTGGTTATTATGCAAATAAATATCATTTTAGATAGGTGGGTGTGAGGACATGAGGACAAGAGTTGGGGTGGAGTGCACTGTGCTGTGCAAGCAGCAGTCTTCACAAAGGCTCTATGCTCTCTCTGTGTTTCTTTTTGTTTCTGGACTTGTTTTACTAGTCACTAGTCTTGATTAAGAAGGATAAGATGGATTTTAATTTTACCGATGATCTTGCACTCAACACAAACCCAGGTGCCTTTCTGATTTTTGAACGGGCTGCGAACTTGGAAGGGGCCATGAAGAGGTCCAGGGGGATGCCTTACAAAAGCGGGGTGTATTAAATATGCTGGTAATCAGTGACAGTTTCACTTTACTGTAAGAGCTGTTTATGCAAAGACGGAGATGGCAACTTGCTGGTGAGAAAATAAAAGGAAGGTGAACACTGCGCTCCGACCCCCCCAAAGGTCATGCGTTAAAACGATTTACCCTTGGGGATTAACAAAGTATATTGAATATAAAAATGATTCAGAACTGGAGTTCCATCCATTGTAATGGCCAACGTTTAATCGTTTTCAAATAAGATGAATGAATTGGCTGCTCTTATAGCAGGTCATAGTGCATACAGGTCCAGTGGCATTTTGTGTTGTACGGAGTGCTGGTGTAAACCTAATAGGTCTGACACCTGTTTTAATGCGTGTTTTAAAGTGAATAAAGACAGGAGGGAGACTGATCATCTGTGTTAATGAGGAATGGTGTACAAAGGAGCATATCACAGTTAAAACTACAGTTGGAGTTCAGACATTTAAATTTTGTCTATCGGAATTTGTCCATGTCATTTGCCCAGTGAGATAAGTTACACCGTCCTTACTAATGGTGTGACCAAAAGGGGACGGCAGTGAGCCCCAAACCCAGAACACAGTAATATACCACATGCTTGAAGAAAAAAATAAGGGTTTTTTTATTCCCTCACAAGGCACTTCATCACAAAACTCTCAGAAATAAGCCATAAGTATACAGTAAATAATCACAAATCACACAATCCTTCCTCCTTCTGTATTCCGCTGAGTGTTGCCTGCTGCCTCCTGACTCTGACTTGTCCATGTGTGGCAGCGGGCTCCTTTTTAAGCCGGACCTGGAGATGCTTCCAGTGCCATGCTGTGACTTCCTGGAAGCACTTCCGGGCCATGAATAAAGTAGGGAGGTCCTCCCCTGACATTGCCCTCTATCAACACATAGGGACCCCCATAATGCTGCATTTCTGGACTCCATCTCCCAAGCACCATGCGGTTGTCCCGACTGGGTTGCCGTAAGGGGGCCACTGCCACCGAAGTATGGGGGATGGAACAGTTCCTGAACTCTCGTCTTCTGCTAGTCCATTTATTAAATCATACTGGCAGGGCACAAAAGTATTTTTCTGTCCTGCCAGCCACTTTGTCTGCGTCAATGTACTGGTATCCCGGCCAGGTAATAAAACATCTTCCGATCAGGCTGGGATGTGCGTTCTCCTCTTACAATGGTTATATTCCTCCCATTGCAAATAAGGGACACAGTAATGGAAATGATTCACTCTGTCACCAGTACTTTTAATGGTGACTCACTCTGACCCTGAAGTTATAATATGAGGTGATTTCAAACATGTGACTTTGGAAGGAACAATGAAAAATGTCCATCTGTTTCCGTTATGGTCCACTTGAGAAAATAACAAGCTGGATGTAACCTATTCAAATGTTAAAGATGCCTTTAATTGTGAACTATTGGCACCTTTGGGAGGATCAACAAGCCGGTTATTACAGTAGATGGCAACCTGGGAGGCAGAGCCTATAGGCTGATACTGCGGGAGTCAGCCACTGCATCACAGACCATATTATCTTCTGTGTCATGTTTGGAGCATAATGTGTACAGTATCTATCTATCTATCTATCTATCTATCTATCTATCTATCTATCTATCTA
>JANRMT010062820.1:2872889-2905982 GCA_026402145.1 Polypterus bichir lapradei
CTATCTATCTATCTATCTATCTATCTATCTATCTATCTATCTATCTAATTCAGCTAACTGTGCTATACTGTACTCAGATTCATATGTAGGTAAAATGTGTGTTTGCTGGGCCAAGGAAAAGTGAACCTCTTCCCAAACTTATAGAAAATAAAAAAAAAAAAATCAGAGACATCAATTAACCAAAAAGCTGCACTTCTTGCAAGTAAACCTGTCTGATCTACGCACAAGGTAGATTTATTTTTGTTTTCAAACATGTTAGTACTCACTTCAAAAGTAAATTAATGCTGACATTTTGGTATTGCATCTGCATTTCCCATCTGGTAATTGTGATGATGCAGAACTGTGTAGAGACCTTCCGTGTAAGCTAAGCTAGAGTTGAAAAAAATGGAAAAGTAAAAGAGTCAGATGCTTGGTCATCTGATTTTCTCAGGGATGGACATTAGCCTTTGTCACAGGTTTATGTAGCCTAATTGATGCCTTCTTTAGAACGTTGCCACAGCTAAATACTGCATGATACAGTGGTATTATCTAGAAGGGGATAATTCAAAAGAAACCAATTACACCTTATATTATTTGTAATTGAAAAATAAACATCTAATGAGTTTTTCCAAACTAATCGACAAACTACAACACCTTAAATGCAGGACTTCTTCTTAACACTAGAGCAATCATGGCTTTCAGACCTTTTATTCTGTATATAAATTCATGCATTTTATAAAATAATTTATTTTGTTCTAACAGAGAGTTGTGGTTAGCAGTCTTATCTTGCCCACTATATGCACACTGAAGGAATGAATTCTAGAAGGGACACGGGTCCTTTAGAGGTCATATGCAGACACACACACGGCCATTTTAGAATTACAGGTTTACTGTACCTCAGCTGCACGTTCTTGAGGTGTAGGAGAAAGCCAGGAATCAAACCCAGATGACAAAATTTTTTAAATTAAACATTGAATTCTTCTTTTAGTTTTATCACCTTCATATGAGAAATCGTGTCTTTTTTACAATAACATCTCTGCTATAAAGCCAAAGAATACTAACCCTTACCAATAATCAAATTTGGCACTTTGAGAAAGTGACTGTTACCACTGTGTCACCCCTGCAAATGGCAAGGCGAATCAAAATAAGATTCATTAAAGCACAAAGATCTGCCCCCTCCAGCTGGGTGAGGGTAGGGGGAGAAGGCAAAGGAAGCATAGCAGGGGAGACCTGATGGAGATCTGTAGAGCTTCTATAGAGGCATTTACTGTGTTCCCCCAGCAGGACACCTTGACCAGACATGAATCAAACCCTCAATTCTAGGTCCAAAAGGCAGCAGCACGACTCACTATGCCTCCATCAGGGTTATTACTTTTATCTTATAATTTTTTTCACTAGGGCGGCATGGTGGTGCAGTGGTAGTGCTGCTGCCTCGCAGTTAGGAGACCCGGGTCCTCCCTGCGTGGAGTTTGCATGTTCTCCCCGTGTCTGCGTGGGTTTCCTCCGGGTGCTCCGGTTTCCTCCCACAGTCCAAAGACATGCAGGTTAGGTGGATTGGCGATTCTAAATTGGCCCGTGGGTGTGTGGGTGTGTTTGTGTGTGTCCTGCGGTGGGTTGGCACCCTGCCCGGGATTGGTTCCTGCCTTGTGCTCTGTGTTGGCTGGGATTGGCTCCAGCAGACCCCTGTGTTTGGATTCAGCAGGTTGGAAAATGGATGGATGGATGTTTTTCACTACCATGGACTGGCAGCCTGTTTCCTGCCTTGTTCCCAGTGCTGCAGGGATAGGCTTTGGCGCCCAGTGACCCTAAATTGAAAGAAGTGATTTTTTAGATTGTAATGTTATGTTCACTTATGTTATTATTGTGTAGATAGTCATGTTGATGCTGTGGTTAGCACTGGAGTCCTGCTTTCAAATCCATACCAGGCCTGGCTGCTAGAGTCCATCTGCATGGATGTGTGGTCACCAGTGAGCCTCACAGGGCCGGTTTCGTAGTGGGCATACAAGTTCCCTCTGAGGCAGAGATGGGTGGGCAAAGGGATGCAGCAACTGAGAGGTGCCAGCAAAGTGCTCACCGAATGCCATGTGTGCAAATGCTGATCTCAGAGGTCTCTGGTAGTCCCGTCCCTTTGGATCTGTATGAGATATAATGTTCTTGTGGTTAGTAGAAAAGTGGTGTGCCTTGGGAATGTTTTGGTTACAGAAAGTGTGCCACCTCAGAAAAAAGGTTGGGAAACATTTGGTAATAAATAAGCTAGAGTAATATGTGTGTGTGTGACCCATGATGGCCCTATCTACGTTTGTTGTCTGACAGACCCCAGCTGCCAGCGCCCCAGAATTGGATTAAGCAGGTTCAAAGAATGGACTGATGAGTTCACGATTTAATTACAAGTATTATATGAAGTGAAAGGAAAGTGGTCAATCATTATAAGAAGAAGAAGAAGAAGAAGAATGCTTCCAGACATCAACTTTGCAATCTTTGCCAATGAGCATCCAGACTATTGATTGAGAATTCTGAGATAGTTGTCTTGTTTTGATAAAATGCAACACAAGTCAATGCAAACAGCTTGGCCATGACTCCTTGTAACTAGAATGAAGCTCTCTTCTTTGAATAGCATTCCTGGGAAACATCAAGGAAAGCTAGTTAGCCCATCAGACCCATATTCATCTTAAATAATATGGATAAGGTGTCATAGTTAAGGGTCGGGATACTTGTGCCAATGTGATATTTCAGTTTTTTATTTTGAATCAATTAGTAAAAAAGTCTCACATCTTGTTTTCATTTTGTCATTATGGGGTACTGGGTGTTGGGATGTGGTAAAAAAAAGATTTTAGCACCAGGCTGAAAAACAGCAAATGTGTAAAAAGAAGGTGTGGAATAATTTGTGATGGTATTACTGTATGTGTCTTATTCTTGGATTATTAATTAATTAGTCATTCATTTGCACTGCAATGAGCTGACACCATGTCCAGGGCTTTCTCCTTCCTTGCACTCAGGGCTGGTGGGTTAGGCCCTCATGCCCTCAACCATGAAATGGCTTAAGTGGGTTTCACAGTTTTATGGTATGGTAGATAATCAGTTTTTAGAGAGGCACATCTGTGCAGTGCCTCACAGAAAACCTTCCACCCCTTCTTGCGCCGACTTAACTGTAGTCTCCCTAACAATAGAGCAAGGTGACATTTCATAGTCTGTGAATGTTTGTTTTTTTTTAAATATTCTCTCTCTGACATTGTGTCTTTCTTCTTGTCTGGAGTACAGAATCCGCTCCAATAAAAGAATGCTCTTGTTGGTTGGTGGCCTGCCTCCTGGACCGGACCGACTCCCTAGCAATTTAGTCCAGTACTACGACGATGAAAAAAAGACTTGGAAGATACTCACAAGTAAGTTCACGATTTGAAAACTCTGGAATGCTCATCTTGAAGCTTTATGAAATATTGCTGAAAAATAAGGCCATAAAAATATATGGTTATATTAAAGATATTTATTTATTATAGGAGCAATATTAAAAAAAAAGTCCTTAACAGTCTTAAGGCAATGATGTATTGCCATCACTTTTAATATAGGTTTTTAATCAGAGCGTGACTTCACACTGTTGTGAAGCTTTATGCATGGGTTCACTTGTTTTTGCTGAAATCTCTTGACAAGATTAATTTTAGCTTAATGCTTTAGTATAGATGTAACACCGAAGGATGAGATGTGTATGTGCTTCTGGAAAACACTTTAAGGCGGACATTGTGAAGCAGTTTTTAAACAGGCTGACTTTCTATGTAGTAGGTGACAGGTGTACGTCACATTTCCAAGGCTCAGAATGATAGCATGCTTCAAAAAAAACAATTTGCATAGTAATTATTTCTATTTATTTGTTTAAATGTGTAGCTTTCATAAGCAGCATTAATCTCTCCACTAATGTTAATGGAAAGCCCCTTTTAGGGGAGATGCCAAGCTGCCCGTTGTATCTAATGAAATGTGCCCTGATCACATCCATTTTTTCCCTTCTTACCTATAAGTTATTGTATGGTGAGGTCTATTAGCCTTTTGATAAACTATATTGCTGGTTTCGCATTAAAATTTATGTTCGAAGATTTCTTCTTATATACAGAGACCTTTTATGACCATTAGCTGCATTTCTCTTCATCTTCCATATTGAGTTTGTGTCTTTTTTTCATAATCCTTCTCCATCAAAACTCCTATAATGTTATGGACATCTCGTGGCTAGGGAACATTCTATATCAGGAATTGAAATTAAATGAGATTTATCTTTGACGGACTGACAGACAGAGCATATCCCTGTGTGATTATAGGATGCCTGTGTTTTAAACCATGGCACTCCTATAAAATATGGTTAGATGTAGGAAAGATATTTGTATTTGTGTTTTCTCGCAACATGTAATGTTTAAGAGAACACCTTGGTTAGAACAAGATGGAAACTTACAGGTGGCACAGTGGTTAGTGCTGCTGCCTCACAACTCTCTGGTCTGTTCGCCGTGCGTGTAAAGCTGCATATTATTAATAATAATTATAATTCTTTACATTTATTTAATGCTTTTCTCACTACTCAAAGTACTTCAGTGAGTGGGGAGCCACTTCAAACACCACTAATGTGTGGCATTCACCTGAACGGTGCGATGGCAGCCATTTATGTGCCAGTATGCTCACCACACATTAGCTGTTAGGTTGTGAAACAGATAGCCAATTAGAGACAGGGGGTAATTAAGGGACCAAAATGACCAGGCCATGGAGGGTAATTTAACCTGGATATTAGGATACACCCTACTCTTTATGTAGGATGCCCAGGGTTCTTTTATGACCACAGAAGGTCAGGAACTCGGTTTTACATCTCATCTGAAGGATGTCACCGTTTTTACAGTACAGTGTCCCCATCACTGCACTGGGGCATTGGGATCCACATTCAGACCACAGGGTAAGTGCCCCCGCTGGCGTCACCAACACCAGTCATCCAGCAGCAACCTTATTTTTTTCCCAGATGGTCTCCCATCCAAGTGCTGGCCCAGCCCAAACATGCTTAGCTGCAGGTGGATGACCTGTTCTGAAGTACATATGGTGTTCTCCCCATACTTGTGTGGGTTTTTCTATGGATCATTTGTTTTACTCTGAAGTCTGTGTGTAACATAACTTGCCCCTAAATCAGCCTGGTGTGAATAAGTGTTCCATGTAGTGGACTGGTGCCTGATAATTAGGTAAGCGACGGCCTCTCATTCATCCATCCATCTACTAACCTGCTTATCAAGTTCAGGGTTATGGGAATCATTAGCAGTCCTGGTTGCATTTGACGCAATGCAGGGACCATCTCCTGATGTGGTAACTGTTCATCACAGGGCACACCAGCACTCACTCACGGAGTTAATTTAGAGCCATCAGTTATACTAACCTTAGGGATGAGGCAGGAAAAAAAATCACACAGACACAAGGAGATGCAAGCTGCACATGGAATCCTGGAATTTCCTTCATTTATAGAAAGCACTTGCTAGGATCTCACATGAGTAGTGGGATATCAAACTAAAAGAAGTGGAAGTTTAAGGCGTAGTGTATGGGTGGGTTCAAAGTTGGCTAAAACTTGGGAAGCAAAGGCTTATGGTGCAAGGAACTCAATTAGAATTTAGGGGCAATGCTAAAAATGGTGTTCCTAAGGGTCAGTACTGGGACTGCTACTTTTTTTTTAATATACATAAATGATCTGGATAGGAATATAAATAACAGACTGAATCATTAAAGAAGGACTTGGACAGCATGCAGGCTTGGGCAGATATGTGACAGATAATGCAAGTAAATGTAATGTTCTACACATAGGAGATAGAAATGTTAGGTTTCTGCATACAATTAGAGGTCTGAAACTTGAAAGAAGTCTTAATGAACTCATCGCTATCAACATCCAGACAATGTACAGAAGTCATTACGAAGGATAGCAGAATGTTAAGTTACCCATATGTAACCATTAAGAGACCAGGCCTTAAATTGCAGCCCAGGGTGTTTTATTTCGATTGCGCTTTGGTGTATTTCAGAGGTTCTCGCAAACATTGTGATATTTTTGCTCTGGTTCTTAACTACTTGCTGCCGTTTCTTGGAATATTCTTGAGGATTTCAGTTTTAATCTTGTTTGCCTTGGATTGCCCTTTTAGGCAGGTCCTTTTTATCTTTGTTTTGCTATTTTGTTCTTTTTGTTGTATATTCCTATTTCTGTCAATAAATCCTGCTTTTAACAAAAATATTTTGTACTCTCACTCTGAACAGGCCAGGGGTTAACAGTGATCCCCTCCTTTATGAGGCATTTTGAGAATGTTTTTGGACTTCACTTATGTTTTGTGATACTTTGAGAGTGAAACACATGTTGGAGACATGTAGGCCAAAGCCAGCCACACAAGTGGAAGTGAGGCTGCCTTTTGTGCCCGACGTTTTGATGTATGCAGGAAGGTACTGGAAAATTTCTTTCAGTCTGTAGCAGCCAGTATACTGTTTTGTGCTGTGGTATCCTGGGAAAACAACTTAAACTCAAAAGATCCACAATGCCTTGACAAACTTCCTAGGAAAGTCTGCTCCATCACAGGGCTAGTCCTGGACACACAGGAAGCTGTTGTGGAAAAGACGATGGTGGCAAAACTGGATGCCATCATGAAAAGTGCCCTCTCTTGGAGCAGTTTTAGCCACTGGCTCATTTCACCATGGTGCGCTAAGAAGAGCCTCTGGGGGTCTTTTTGCCTACTGCTCTCAGGCAATTCAATGCTTTCTTCCAACTCCCCAAACTAAATGTATATATTCTTTAAGTTCATTTTGTCATTTTGGCACAATATAAATGCATTATTTATATTTATACAGTTAGGTCCATAAATATTTTGACAGAGACAACTTTTTTCTAATTTTGGTTCTGTACATTACCACAATGAATTTTAAATGAAACAACTCAGATGCAGTTGAAGTGCAGACTTTCAGCTTTAATTCAGTGGGGTGAACAAAACGATTGCATAAAAATGCAAGGCAACTAAAGCATTTTTTTAACACAATCCCTTCATTTCAGGGGCTCAAAAGTAATGGGACAAATTAAATAACTGGAAATAAAATGTTCATTTCTAATACTTGGTTGAAAACCCTTTGCTGGCAATGACAGCCTGAAGTTTTGAACTCATGGACATCACCAGATGCTGGGTTTCCTCCTTTTTAATGCTCTGCCAGGCCTTTACTGCAGCGGCTTTGCTGTTTGTTTGTGGGCCTTTCTGTCTGAAGTTTAGTCTTCAACAAGTGAAATGCATGCTCAATTGGGTTAAGATCAAGTGAATGACTTAGCCATTCAAGAATTTTCCACTTCTTTGCTTTAATAAACTCCTGGGTTGCTTTGGCTGTATGTTTTGGGTCATTGTCCATCTGTATCATGAAACGCCGCCCAATCAGTTTGACTGCATTTAGCTGGATTTGAGCAGACAGTATGTCTCTGAACAAATCAGAATTCATTCGGCTGCTTCTGTCCTGTGTCACATCATCAATAAACACTAGTGTTCCCGTGCCACTGGTAGCCATGCATGCCCAAGCCATCACACTGCCTCCACCGTGTTTTACAGATGATGTGGTATGCTTTAAATAATGAGCTGTTCCACGCCTTCTCCATATTTTTTTCTTGCCATCATTCTGGTAGAGGTTGATCTTGGTTTCATTTGTCCAAAGAATGTTTTTCCAGAACTGTGCTGGCTTTTTTAGATGTTCTTTAGCAAAGTCCAATCTAGCCTTTCTATTCTTGAGGCTTATGAGTGGCTTGCACCTTGCAGTGCACCCTCTGTATTTACTTTCATGCAGTCTTCTCTTTATGGCAGACTTGGATATCGGTACGTCTACCCCCTGGCGAGTGTTGTTCAATTGGTTGGCTGTTGTGAAGGGGTTTCTCTTCACCATGGAAATGATTCTGCTATCATCCACCACTGTTGTTTTCCATGGACGTCCAGGTCTTTTTGCGTTGCTGAGTTCACCAGTGCTTGCTGTCTATTTCAGGATGTACCAAACCGTAGATTTTGCCACTCATAATATTGTAGCAATTTCTCGGATGGGTTTTTTCTGTTTTCGCAGCTTAAGGATGGCTTCTTTCACCTGCATGGAGAGCTCCTTTGACCGCATGTTGTCTGTTCACAGCAAAATCTTCCACATGCAAGCACCACACCTCAAATCAACTCCAGGCCTTTTATGTACTTAATTGATAAGGACATAACGACGGACTTGCCCACACCTGCCCATGAAATAGCCTTTGAGTCAATTGTCCAATTACTTTTGAGCCCCTGAAATGAAGGGATTGTGTTAAAAAAATGCTTTAGTTGCCTCACATTTTTATGCAATCTTTTTGTTCAACCCACTGAATTAAAGCTGAAGGTCTGCACTTCAACTGCATCTGAGTTGTTTTATTTAAAATTTATTGTGGTAATGTACAGAACCAAAATTAGAAAAAAGTTGTGTCTGTCCAAATATTTATGGACCTAACTGTATACTAGCTGTTCTAGCGCTTAGTAGTGAAACAGGGCAAACTTTAAAAATCAATAAACAAAAGAGTATGGCTAGCTAAACGAAGGCAAGGTATTCTCCAAAACACAGAGGTAATCTGACTCCCCACTCCTGATGTCACGCTTCCCTCTCCCCTCGGCTTGCAGTCTCTGTCTCGGATTAGCACAAATATATCGCTCCTGCAAGCGAACTATGATTCTTAGTGCGATGAGAGAAAATCAACTGGAATATTCAAGCAAATTCTAGAAAAAAAACAATGTAAATCCATGAAATAGTTCTCTCATTCGCTAGCTAAGCGGATGTAAGATACGCCCCGAGATTGGGGCGTGAGTGTGGAGAGCCCCACCCCCTCCCCTCGGCCCACTGCTTGGATTCATGCAAATAAATCAGTACCACAAGCAAACTATGATACTTAGTGCGATGAGAGAAGTCGCAAAATCAACTGGAATGTTCAAGCAAATTATAGAAATAAACCCGATCTGAATCCGCTAAGTAGTTCTCTTGTGAAAAGCAATTAGACATACAGACAGATATACAGACAGACGTTGGATTTTATATATAGAGAGATATATATAAAGAGATATTGATTGATTGATTGTTTATATAATTTATTGTGCGAGTCTGTATCTTTATTTTTTGTATGTTTCCATTGCTGTATGCATCTAAATTTCCCCTTAGCATTATTAATGTATATCTAATCTAATCTAATATAATTTAATTTTCTGAGCAGGCTGTTGGGTTGCAGGCCTGCTTCTCTGGGTGTTTTTGATGGTCTTGCACCAGTTTTGGCCACTTGTGAGATTAAATCATAACACCATCCAGCAGGTTAGTGGGTTACACTCTTACAAATAAAGGTGCCAGAGTCAAAATCTTAAGGAATTTATCTGCAACTACAGATAGCTGGAAGTGCACCACACTAACCTTTAACCTGATGTGCGGGTGACATCACAGGTCATGACCTCCTGGCATGAGTCATTAACAACAGAAAAGCAACGTCTCCACAAAATGGCATACCCATACTAAACAAAATGACATTAGGAAACAATTCAAAAATAATTTAACTACTATAAATACATTGTTAAATTGTAAATTATTATTAAAACTGAGCTGTATAATGCTTCAGAATCTTAAATGGGTCTGAGAAAGATGAAAAAATGTAATGATAAGAAAAAAATAAATCAAATCTACTTCATTTGTTCATCTCTTGCCCATTGCTTTGTGGTTAACCTCTAATGACTGTTTGCCAGCAAGTGGGTCTGTCTTTTAATTTGGTGAATATAAACTTTACCATTGAGATATTAGCCTGTTACTGGACTTTATAGATAGTTGTATTACTTGCTTCAGTGATAAGTTTTTTGATCACCAGGTACCTAATTTATAAAACGGGAAAATATATATGCTAAAAAAAATCAGGTTTTTAAAGCTTCTATACAATTTACTTTTATAAATCACAGTCATCTTGTAAATGTGTATTCATGAATGTGCCTCGATGCTAATTAGCCTCATACAAATGCAAAACTCAAAGCTGTAGACGTTCACTGGCGGGTACAGCAGCCACCTGCCTGACACGTAGGGACCTCACCACCTGAACTCAAGTGCATCTGGCCGCGCTCTGCAACTGAGCACACAAGATCACAAGCGTCAATACAGAGCTTCTCCTCTGAATTCTGGGGAGTCCGGGAAAGGCGTAAGGTGCCAATGTCTGAGCGGGTAATCACCTGGCATATGTAATGACATGATTGATGATATAATGAAAATACACGGCATGTGAAAAACCAGCCAGTAATCTTACCAACAAGTCAGCCACCATGCACAGTACCATCATGTCTACCAAAGCTACTTTGCCTCAAAATAAGTGAAACATGTCGATACAATCACACCGAACCATGATGTTTGTCATCCTCAATTGGCATCACAGAATGTCATTGCTTACAGTTAACATAAGAAGCTTCATTCTCGCTAGGTGACCTTATTGTAATATGAGTGCAGTAAAGTGCTCTGATTATGTTAGGAGAAATAAACACTGCTGCAAACAGCCTTTTTAAGTTGCCAAAATCATGTTGTGCTTTATTTATGTACACACACACCATACAAAAACTGGATGTAGTCCCTCCTCAGCCAGCTAATGACTTCCAGCACACTGGCATGATGAAGTAAAACGTAGCTGAGATATTCCTGACCTGTCAGCTCCCTTGAAAGTGACAAGTGGTAACCAATAAAAACTGAAAAAAATCAAAAAAGTTCTTCTTTTGCAAATACGGAGAAGTTAAATTACAGTCTATACATCATATTCGTCACATTTGAGGTGTATTATGTTTGCTATGTCAACACAAATTATAATAACGACTTAGCAATATGAATTATTATACGTGTAAGTTGTTGTTCAGCTGATTTGGCTGCATTTCCCTGCTTGATCAAGGGGGTGGTCATTTCCCAGTTTCTCAGAAATATTGCTTATGCATGGGCCAGAGATACTGTAAATACACACAAGTTTTCACTTAGAAATCCTGACATTTGGGTGAGAAATTCTGTACGGACACTTCGAGCCTCTTTCTGTGCGCGTGCAAGCTTTATAAATGAGGCCCCTGCTCTTTGCCCACAATGGTTAACAATAAGGCTTTGTTCCGAAAAGCAGCATTGATGTTGCTGAAAAATCAATATTTTATTAAGGTAAGCATCATTTTTAGGATCTTCTTCAATCTCCTCCGACAAAGACAAATTTATTGCTGTGCTGACTCTCAGAATCACTCACTGTCATTCTTTCAAGTAAATACTTGGTTTTTGAATCCATCAAAACTGCCAACCTATGGCCAGCATCTTTGGCATGTTTATTATTTAACACCTGCACAAATCCAATGCTTGACCTTATTGGCAATGTGTCTATCTATCTATCTATCTATCTATCTATCTATCTATCTATCTATCTATCTATCTATCTATCTATCTAGCTAGCTAGCTTGCTACCTACCTACCTACCTACCTATCTTTCTGTTTATTTAGTCGTATTTATATATTTAATTTTGCTTAGAGTAAAATGTATTGAGAGCTAATCTCGTGTGGTCAACTAATTCCTTATTGGGTGTTAATTGAAATTTTTTCTCACTTGAAAATTCGTGCAGAACACCCAACCAACTCACATTTGTTGTGCATGAATGGAAATTTAAGAAACAAGAATCCATTCAAAGACTGATTCCCCATAATCCAATTGTAGGTTCAAGTGGAGCCAAAGCAGCATTGAGCAAATGGCAGGAACCCATCAATTTCCAGTTGACGCATTGCCTGAGATAGTTATCTATGGCATGACAAGCAGCATACTCAGAGAGAAGATTTAGAGATCGTTGGAGAACATGCAAACTGCACATAGGCAGCGACCAGGCTGAGCTTTGAACTGAGTGTGCTGGATTTGTGAGGCAGCAATGCTGACTCCTGCACACTCCAAACCCAAAGATAAATAAATAAATAATTTGAACATAAAAAGCAAGTAACCTGCAGATTCCTAATTTGAGAAGTTTATCTCCCATGTGATGATGTGCCTCACAATGCAGACCCAACATGAAAAGACCTGAACTGTGCTCACGTGATCGGGATTTTCATTCTGCGTTTGTAACTCGTTTTTTGCTAAGGAGCACATCGGTGGGTCTGAGGCTGATGTAACATTCAGTGTTCTTTGCCCGAGTGTCTGCTCTGCTTATTGTTGTCATTATTAGGATACAATTAAGGGAGGAAACTACACAACAAAAAGAATAAATTGATAGGATAACAACAAAAGACAGTTAAGTATTTGAAGATGTAGCAAAAATACAACTATGTCTTAATGTCTTATAAATGTAAAAATCACACTGCCAGTGCTGTGTATTTCTGAATGCAGAATAAGAGAAGTGAAAAAGACCTGAAAATGAATTGAGATCAGTTAGCATTAAAATGAATCACTGATTTGTAACAAAAACCTGCAGCCACAGTGGGTCCCCAGGACTGAGTTTGGGAACCTCTGATGTGGACCGCTTTGCACAGCTCTGTTTTTACTTTGTGATTAAAGAGTCTTATTCTGTTCACCAGTGTCAAAAAAGGCAAATTAAATCCACGGTGCTTGAGTGTTGTATAATAATAACAACTTCCGAAGGGTGAATAATTTTTATAGGTATAGTAAATAGAAATTTATTTAGAACAAATTCAATTTTTGACTAGTTTGGTCATTCAATCTAGCATAGCTGGTCCATTAGTAAAAAAAATTATTTCTGAAGCTCCAAATCCAGATCTCCACAGAAATATTTTACCACAGAGTAAATCGTCCCTGATTGTGCTTCCCTATGTCCATTGTCATTTCCTACAGAGCGTCATGGCGGAGTAACATACAACCTAACAGAGTGAAAGAAGAGAGTCATGTGGTGGGGACAGGACTCAGTGACACAATTCCCAGTCACCATTTGCCATAAAACACGACAATGTAGAACTGTTAGAAATAAGAAAACGGACTCAGATATGTGGAGGACGTGGAAACTGTGCACAAGGGGCTTCCGAGCTTAATACGGGGGCGGTGGTAATACCAGCAAGCCATTGGGTTTGTTCTGTCCATTCGGAAATATGCAGTGGTGTTTGGCTAATTATTTATAGGCGTTCAGTGAGTAGCAGGCACAATTATGGATGAAGGCTGACTGCTTTTTGACTGCATTCACAGGTGACAAGACAAGAAAGAACAACATCTGTGCAACCCTCTCTTACTGTATCATTATACATGGTTAATATGAAGAATGTTCAAATAAATAAGTAAATAGGCTTTATTTTCCTTAACACATTCTTAAAGGATAAAATTACAAAGGGTCACTGAAGACCACGGTTCACCAGAACAAGTAAATCATGCAACTCAAATACGTTTTTGCAACCACAATTAGTTATAAAAGTCAAATCTATAATATATTCCCTAAAGTGGCAATTTTTAAATTTGTTCTATTTAAACCTAATTAATTGTGCTTAATAGTGGAAGTGATCCAATAGTTTATTTATTCATTTATTTTTTTTTTTGCTTCTTTCCACATTGATGACCTTATGAGTTACTAAGTTATTAAAAAATAAAATAAACATATTTACTCCCTGGAGTTTCTGTAGTTAAGTGCACAAAGAAATGTGCTACATGAACAGCAAACAAACGAATTGGCAATGTGTGACTATCATTAGGGATTCCTTATAATAAAGTAAGTAGATGGGAAAAATGGAGGTCACCTGCTGGATTTAAAGTTCTGTTCTGTGATGGATTTCAACATTTTCCTCACAGCACTAAAATATTTCCTTACCATGCCAGGGCAGGATATGTGTGTTTTAGCACTTCATCTGCTGGATCAAGAAGTATTTTTTGCAACAAAATGTGAAGAGCACATTATTAAAATTCACTCATAACTTGTAAATGAGGCAAAACCTACAAGTATGACACATTTTGATTAAGACATTTATCAATACATTTATAGCTCTGCTTTCTTGTTTTTGCTACAGTTGTCCTGGTGCGTAGGGCTTACTGCCACCTAGTGGCCATTGTTGATGGTTAGCAGAGTAAGGAAAGAAATGTAATGAATGTGATGTGTCCAGCAAAAAGACACAAATCTAAGGCTATAGGTTTAGGTGACACTTCAGAATGGCAGCCGTCTTGGTGCATCTATGAGTCCGATACTGCTCAGTGTTAATAAGACTTATAAAGCATCAATAAGCAGTATGTTAGAAAGGGGACCAGGTACTGTAATGTGCATTCATTATTCAGGTACTGACTGCTGTGTGACAAGATCTTAACAAAGACTTTGCTTTTATTATATGGAAAAAAATGAAAAATAAATGCACTTTACCAAGCCACCCCATTCCTGTGGTAAAGTGTTACTCAAGTTTCCTCGGTTGTTTAACTTTTTCTGTTTATTCTTGACTGTCTTCTTTGTCCTATATGATTAATAGTTTTTCTTCTTCTTCTTCTTCTTTCGGCTGTTCCCATTAGGGGTCGCCACAGCGGATCATCTTCTTCCACATCCTTCTGTCATCTGTATCTTGTTCTGTTACACCCATCACCTGCATGTCATCTCTCACCACATCCATAAATCCTCTGTCAGGCCTTCCTGATTAATATTTTTTCTTAATTTCCTTTAAAACCAATAGAAACAGAGAATGGTTCAGTAAATATCAATGTATACCCTGTTTTTCTTGGACTGAGTAGTAACACCTGTGGTGGGTTGGCACCCTGCCCGGGATTGGTTCCTGCCTTGCGCCCTGTGTTGGCTGGGATTGGCTCCAGCAGACCCTTGTGACACTGTGTTCGGATTCAGCGGGTTGGAAAATGGATGGATGGATGGAGTAGTAACACTGGACAACAAAGATTTTGCTTCCTGAACACTTTTGTGGTGCTGATCTAAAAAATCACCATTACATTTTCCTATTATGTATCGCTTTATTACAATTGCCATTTTTGTGATTTCCTCTAATATTATCAACATACATACTGTGTACAGAACTAGAACTGGTGATCTAAAAGTAGCGGCACTGCGACTATGAATGCAGTTTAGATATACAGTACCAGGTACTGCCATTTCATTTACAATGGGACTAAAGAGTCTCAATACATAAAAAAGAACAGAAGCTTTGGTAGGAAAGTGTGGCACATAAACCACAACAAAATTATGTTTGCCCACTCTTCATGTTAAACTTGGACTGAGGAAAAGTTTCATGAAAGCGATGAACAATGAAGATGATGGATCTCGATATTTAAGACAGATGTTTCCACGACCAACTAATGCCAAGATTAAGGAAGGCGTGTTTGTTGGTCCACAAATCAGACACGTCAACAATGACAAGCGGCTTGAAGATCTGCTAGGCCAGTGCTTCCCAAACTCGGTCCTGGGGACCCACTGTGCCTGCAGGTTTTTGTTCCAGCCAGCTTCTGTTTTTAATTGGACTCCTGGGCTAATTAAGTGATGTGTTATTACCCAGTTTCTGTGTTTTGGGAGCAATATAGAAATTAGAAAAAAAAGTTTGGTAAAAAAAAATATTAAAATGTACCAAGCAGTTATATCGGAATAATGTATTTTTTTTTCTTTTTAACAATATTTTCATCTTGATTTTCATTCTACTTTTCCAAGTGTTCTAATTGTTTAATGAATTCATTATTTACTAACTAGTGGGTCTGACGCTAAAGTAGTTGCAGCGTTTAAAGATTCAGTGTCATTTGCCTGGGGGGTCTGCTCTGCTCATTTTTAATTGTCATTAATGAGATACAACAAAGGGGGAAAACTGCACAGAGAAATGGCAAAATTGAATGAAATCAACAAAAGAGAGTTAAGCATTTTAATCTATAGCACAAATAGAAACATTTGTCAATGTCTTTGTGGTCGCTAGGGGTCGCTGTTGCCCCGTTGAACCCACCAGACAGACGTCCCAGACACAATTGTAAAAGCACCAGAAGAATAATCTTTAATAATTCTTAATAATAATTAATAATAAAGTGCACAAAGCTCCGCACCCTCCACAATTCTTCAATAAATCTATATTAATAAAAGGCAAAGCCCTCACTGACTCACTGATTCACTCTTTACTAATTCTCTAACTTCCCATGTAGGTAAAAGGCTGAAATTTGGCAGGCTCATTCTTTACAGCTTACTTACAAAAGTTAAGCAGGTTTCTTTTCGAAATTCTATGCGTAACAGTCATAACTGAATCATACTTACGTACATATATATGTCCATAGCCTGCAGCTCAGTTGCCGTGTGAGGTGGCGTTACGTCCTCCCCCATCGCCACGCCTCCCACGTTGTTGGCTGCCTGCCCATATAAGGCCGTCCGTCGCTCCGGTCTCTTCATTCCCTTCCTTGCTTCGCCACGGTATTCATGTCTCCCTGCTGATAACTGCAGCCTTTTTATTTAATCCACGGCTGCTCCGCTGTTTTATTGTTCGTTTATTATGATTATAGTTATTGTGTAGGTATTTTAGACTTAGTTTACTGTTCAGGCACCCATTTCTTTTACCATTCCAACCGTACCCCCATTAACATGTCTATCGAGGTGATCACCATCGATCAAAGAACTGTCACTTACCGAAACTCAAACCGATTATGACAGCAGCAATCCAAGCTGTAACAAAACAGTAAAAAGGAGGCATGTCAAACGTCGTGGTACATTTTCTGATGCAGCCAGACGGAAACAACTTTGTGACACTGCCGCCAAATACTCGCAGAAAAATCCACAAGTTAATAGACATGCTGTCGCTAAATACTTGCAGGCAAATTCACAAGTTCATAGAGATGCTGTCGCTAAATACTTGCAGGCAGATCCAGAAGTTAATAGAGACGCTGTCGCTAAATACTCGCAGGCAGATCAACAAGTTAATAGAGATGCTGCCACTAAATACTCGCAGGCAAATCCACAAGTTCATAGAGACGCTGTCGCTAAATACTCGTAGGCAGATCCACAAGTTAATAGAGACGCTGCTGCTAAATACTCGCAGGCAAATCCACAAGTTCCACAACGGTTGACAAACGCGGAATGTAACTTGAACACAACACGTCCTCCAAATACGAACCTGATTGAAAGAAATAATGATTATCAAATCCTTGATGACAGCAACACTCATAACAGTGACAAAACAATTACATTGACAATCATGTTACGTTATTTTTAAAATGTTTCCTTTTCTTTTTCATAACTTCTTTAACACACTACTTCTCTGCTGCGAAGCGCGGGTATTTTGCTAGTAATCAATAATCACAAATAACAACAATACAATCCTCCACTCCCACCAGCTTAGTCACCCAACCTCCCAACTCTGGCTCTTTTGCTGGGTTTCCCAAAGTCCTTTAAATAATCTATAACCCAGAAGTATTCCATCTTCTCTTCTGGGTTAGTGCCACATCATCATCTTTATGCAGTCTGGAAGTACTGCGGGTTTCCATCCTTGTGACACCAAAGTACTTCCGGGTTATCGTAATAATAGGAGTCCCCAGGTCTTTTGTGAGCTCCCCCTGGTGTCACCCACGGCACCCAACAGGGCTGAGGAAATGAACTCCATGTCCCAGGATGCTTTGAGGGGATCCTGGGAACCATTGCCATCCAGGGGAGCTGCCACCTAGCGTCCTGGGGGATGCAGTGCCCTGAAAAGCCTGCTCTTCCTCCTTCTTTTCTTTCAGGGACGTCCCGGCCATACTGAACCTCCGGGCGACCATGACATCTTATAAATTTAAAAGCCATGTGCTGTGGTGCTTTTCTGAATGTAGAATAAGAGAAAAATAATACCAGTTAATAAAATAAGATCAGCGTTATTAGGTGTTGTCATTGATTAGGAGTCTCGCTGGAACAAAAACCTGCAGCCACAGTGGTCCCCCAGGACTGAGTTTGGGAAGCACTGTGCTAGAGGGGTCATTGCATGGAAAGTTTTTTGTTGAGATTTTTCTTGGCACCTACAGAGCACCAAACTATGTCCAACTAGTTGACATCTTGCTTCCAGCATAAAAAATCCATGAAGTGCAACATAGCATTAAAGATCCATTTTCTACGTTCACAAATTCCAACGTGATAAGTCAATCTTAAAATATATTGGTGTTCACCATGAAGTTGTCTGTCATAATCAGAAGGCTAAACTTTTGAAAAAATGTGTTGTCCAATGTCATGCTAGGAGCACTCAATAGAGATGTAGTGCAGATGAGTCGAGTGTCTTTGTCAGTCTGTACTCGTTTTGCTAGCCTTGTAGCTATGATGGAAGTACTGGGATTTTGCAGATTCATTTCTTAAAAAATTGTATTAAATTTGCTTACTTATATTTCACAGTTAGTGGAATATGCTGTGGAGATGCATCTCTTTATGTATATATTTAGTGGATACTTTATTAAGTATACCAGAGTAGTACATGATGAGGCTCCTGTTTCAGGAAAGTCTGCGTTCTTTGAGGTTTGAATTTCACAAGGTGTAGGTAGCTTACTGGCCCCACCACAATGTGATGTGTAAAGTTAATAATGAGAAACGAGGCAAAGTTCATAATCTGATTACTATACAAATTAAAGCAGTAAACTGAATGTGTCAAATACAACATCATACATTTAGAGAACTGATTGGAGCCATAAAAGGAGACATGTCTACTAAAGTAAAGTTGATGTGCACTCTGCTGACGTGCCAGTTGGCTTGACATACAAATTGCGGTCCCTACCCCAGACATTATAAGTAATAAGTTTCCTTAAAGGTGGCACAGTTTTTGCCTCACAGCTCTATAGTGTAACGCATTTCTGTCTGCGTCTACATGTATGTTCAGCTGTTATTTCAGGTACACATGACAGGCCGACTCTGCCCTCCAGTGGATTGGCACCGCATTAAGAGCCGATTCCTGCTCTTGGCATATTGCTAGGACAAGCACTGCTTCACGAACACTCTACTGGATTAAGTAGTTTTGCAAATGAATGAATATAAAGGGGTATGTCATCATGCTTTCAAACCCTATAATCTTCCACCTTCACTGCTGACCTCCTATAGGCCTGTATCATCTTTATGTTTTTTTAAAAAAAGTGTTGCATTTGCCTTTTCACTAGCACCCCATCCTAGGCTGATTCTTGCCTTGCACCTTGTGCTGATGGTTTAGGAACCACCTCCCCACAAACCTAAACTCAATAAGTGAATTAGAAAATGGATGGATGGATGGATGGATTTTCTGTGTTCCCTTGCCAACCCAGTCTCTTCAATCTCCTGGCATGAACCAACTAGAGGAGTCAGACTTGTTCCAAGTGTGGGTGCCTCGTAAGTCTCCTGCAGAATCAGTGCAGCAGGCAGAAAATCCCACAAAGCGGCAGCTACACATGCGTCTCTGCCTGAATTGTGCTGCGAAACAGTGTTCTTCTGTCTTCGCCTGCTAAAGTGACCCTTTTTAAATGGAGAGAAGTGGTTTTAGATGACAGTCATGATGAACGCGGTCATGTTCACTCAATAAAATAAGGCCCAGTGAGTTTGAGGATAAATCAGTGAAATGTACAACCCCACCTGTCTGTCTCCATCATTCATTTCCACTGTCACATTCCTAGTCGCTGATGGATCACAGTTGCTGTAAAATTAGACAGCCTTTAATCTCATTTCTTCTTGATTAGCCTCTCCCTACCCTTTCCCTCTGACTCACTGACTGACATGCTGAAGGCTTCCATTACGGCTTGTCTCGGTAAGGGATAATACAGCTTTATCCTTAAATAATGAAAGGAGATGATGCCATCTGAGCAGAACAGTTAAAAAACAGAAATGGGGAGATTGACAGGGGTCTGAGAGATCTCTTATCTTAGCACCAATTTAAACAAAGTGCACTTAGCCAACCAGCTTTCATATAATTAATTTGTGTAAATTATTTTGATATACAGGCACCTACAAAAATAATGTCCTAGAATTGGTTTTACTAATGTGTTACTTTCAGGGGTGTGCTACAGTGCTCTCCTTGATCAGCTTGTTTAATGAGATTCATTTTCTGAAGCCACACATACAGTCATATGAAAAAGTTTGGGAACCCCTCTTAATTCTTTAGATTTTTGTTTATTATTGGCTGAGCTTTCAAAGTAGCAACTTCCTTTTAATGTGACATGCCTTATGGAAACAGTAGGATTTCAGCAGTGACATTAAGTTTATTGGATTAACAGAAAACATGCAATATGCATCATAACAAAATTAGACAGGTGCATAAATTTGGGCACCCCAACAGAGATATTACATCAATACTTAGTTGAGCCTCCTTTTGCAAATATAACGGCCTCTGGACGCCTCCTATAGCCTTTGATGAGTGTCTGGATTCTGGATGGAGGTATTTTTGACCATTCTTCCATACAAAATCTCTCCAGTTCAGTTCAATTTGATGGCTGCCGAGCATGCAAAGCCTGCTTCAAATCATCCCATAGATTTTCGATGATATTCAGGTCAGGGGACTGTGACAGCCATTCCAGAACATTGTACTTCTCCCTCTGCATGAATGCCTTTATAGATTTCGAACTGTGTTTTGGGTCATTGTCTTGTTGGAATATCAAACCCCTGTGTAACTTCAACTTTGTGACTGATGCTTGAACATTATGCTGAAGAACTTGTTGATATTGGGTTGAATTCATCTGACCCTCGACTTTAACAAAAGCCCCAGTCCCTGAACTAGCCACACAGCCCCACAGCTTGATGGAACCTCCACCAAACTTGACAGCAGGTAGTAGGTGTTTTTCTTGGAACGCAATGATTTTCTTCCGCTATGCAAAGCGCTTTTTGTTATGACCAAATAACTCAATTTTTGTCTCATCAGTCCAAAGCACTTTGTTCCAAAATGAATCTGGCTTGTCTAAATGAGCATTTGCATACAACAAGCGACTCTGTTTGTGGCGTGAGTGCAGAAAGGGCTTCTTTCTCATCACCCTGCCATACAGATGTTCTTTGTGCAAATTGCGCTGAATTGTAGAACGATGTACAGATACACCATCTGCAGCAAGATGTTCTTGCAGGTCTTTGGAGGTGATCTGGGCTGTCTGTAACCATTCTCACAATCCTGCGCATATGCCGCTCCTGTATTTTTCTTGGTCTGCTAGACCTGCTGGGTTTAACAGCAATTGTGCCTGTGGCCTTCCATTTCCTGATTACATTCCTTATAGTTGAAGCTGACAGTTTAAACCTCTGAGATAGCTTTTTGTAACCTTCCCCTAAACCATGAGACTGAACAATCTTTGTTTTCAGATCTTTTGAGAGTTGCTTTGAGGATCTCATGCTGTCACTCTTCAGAGGAGAGTCAAAGGGCAGCACAACTTTCAATTGACCACCTTAAATACCTTTTCTCATGATTGGAAACACCTATCTGTGAAGTTCAAGACTTAACGAGCAAATCCAACCAATTTGGTGTTGCAAGTAATCAGTATTGAGCAGTGACAGGCATTCAAATCAGCAAAATTACAAGGGTACCCAAATTTTTGCACAGCCAGTTTTTCACATTTGATTTAATTTCATACAACTAAATAATGCTCCAATAAAAATCTTTGTTCTGAAAACACCCCAGTACTCAGATGATCCTAGGAAATGAAAGGCATACCACTGTTATCTTTTTTGTAGAAAGTAGAGTAAATTATTATGCAGGCTGAGAGGGGTTCCCAAACTTTTTCATATGACTGTATTGTAACCCTGTGTCGACGCAATCTGGAACTCCCTAACTAATTCTAGGTGAGAAAACTAGTGCTACTTTGTGATCTTCTCCATTTTTGCTTTGCTCTCTCCTCCACCATAACCTATCGTCTGTAGGGGAGGAGCGAAAGCTTTAGATTAGTCAAAAATTTCGATCTCCGGATTTCAACAGATTTTGATATTTTAGGATCCCCTGATACTGTAAATACAGATATCTTGATGGTGGGTGTGTGTCTCTCTGTGAGTCACAGTTTCTTGAGGACGGTCTAGAGCTAAAACAGCTTGACAGAAAAATATGAATCTCGAAATTTAATCATGGTATGAGATGATGATGTGCTGATTAGTTTTTGAGCCAAATTGTGCAAGTGAAAGAAGCACTTTAGAGGAACCCTTAAATACCATAATTCTGCAGTTAATTATTCATTTTTCTCGTCAATTGCTATCGTAATGACCTGTTCTATGATCAGAAAGATCAGTGTCAGGGCAGTAAATAATTACTGAAATGTTATAGAATAGTTTGGGTAACTTGGTTCCTTGTGTGCAAAGTCTACTGATGCTCACGTCCAAATTTTTTTTTCTGAGTTTGAATACAGATATTTGATAATAGAAGTTAAAACCTTTTGTGGATTAGCTAAAGATTATTTCACGCATGACTCCTGAACCTTCTTTAGATGTCCAGAGAAGACCAACTAGGCTGATTCTAGGACTACTAGCTTTTGAGGAATGAGTTATGAAGTAAGGTTGAAGGAGTTGAACCATTTCAGTTTAAGGAAATGGAGGTTATGATTGAAGTTTGTGAATTATGACAAGAATTACTATGTTGGAATGCATTTGTACACAGTGGTAGCACTGCTGCTTCAAAACAAGAAGATTGGGGTTCATGTCCTACATGCTCCCATTTGAATTGTGTATGTTTACCCAGTGTCTGCTGGGGTTTCCTTCGTGTGCTCTTGTTTTCCTCCCACAGTCCAAAGACATGCATGTTAGGTGGATTTGTGATACTAAATGAGCTATGGTGTGTATGTGAGTGTGTGTGTTCACCCTGTGATGAACTGGTGCCCTGTCCAGAGATTGTGCCTCATGACCCTGCACAGGATAAGTAGGTTAGGAAACTGATGAATGGATGGATGGATGGATTGCAGATGTTACTTTAAATTGAGTTCTTCAACAAGAACACTGGAGCCCAGATACAAACTGGTTATGGTCAGATTTTGCACCAATATTAGGAAGTTTTTCTTCACTCAGAGAACTATGAACACATAGAATAAATTACCAAGTAGTGTAGTCGAGAGTAGGAAAAATGAGGTAAATAGGACTGAGCTCTGTTGGACATAATGGCCTCTTCTGGTTAAAATGTGATATTGGTCCAGGGCTTTAGTCAATATTTATCATGAGCTTGAAGTATTTGTTCCTTCCTAGAGTGTTCTAATTTTTTTGTCCTGTCTAACTTTGACATTTTGGGCCTACTTTTTTGCTCTTTCTATAGAGTCTGATCAGTATGTAAAATATTGGTAAAAAAAAACCATAGGAACAAGTGGGGTTACATAAGACGGATAATAAGTAGTGATAAGTAAAATTATTTGTACCAAATTGAATTTGCAGTGAATCTCAGTGTTTCGCTTTGCAACAAAATGGTGGAATAAATTATGTTTTGCTTCTAGTGAAATTTGTGGTATTGACACAAGAAGAAAATCGTTTAGTTCCTGTCTAGAATTGTTTTTTTCCATGAATTTCATATGCATCTGCCTGTCATTTGCTATTTAAATAATAATCTCTACTGGAAAAAAAAATCCCCAGATGTGTGCCTATCCTCAGCTAGGATAAGGTGCTTACTAGGTAAAGGCACAGCATTTGGCAGGGGCGACATTCCAACTACTGAATTTACCAATGCAGAAAACACAATAAGGCATGTCACATTTAAAAAAAAAAATGTACTGTACTCCTTCTCGGCAATGTGAATAACAGGCATTAAAAGAATTGATTTACCAGAGCAGATGGACTGTACAGTATACTTTGCATAGCTGTAATAAAGAACACAGATTAACACTGAAGTGTTAATGTGTCTTGAGGGAGCAATATTCCTTGTTTTCCACCCATAGAAAAAATAAAAACAGTAAACTACCCCCAGAAACCCTTAGGGAGGTTCATGTTTTGCAATTGCAAAACTGCCTGCTAAACTAAGTTTAGTGTCAGCTTTCTGAAACTGTAATTCAAATTGAAATTTCACTCATCCCTAGTAATAAGCTTTTGCTTTGTCAAATTCTGACCATGCGACTGTCAAAGAAATAGCAAAACGTTCACAGTCATTTTGTTGTTGCTTTCACATACAGTATACAGTTTTATATACAACTTGAAAACAATGATGGAATAATCTGCTGCGAAATTTTCGCTAATTATTAGTCAGTCCATTGGAACATAAACATAAGTAGCATCACCATTACGATACATGCTAAATTCAGTTTGTCGCATAACTAATTTCTTCCGAAAGAGGAATCTGAGTGTGGAATGACTTCACAACCTGCATATCTTCAAATAATCCAATCATTAGCAGAATTACCTCTCGCAGTCAGAGGTTATAGCTTTGCAATGAGATTTCCTAGAATTTACTCTTATGATCACTTGAAATGTGTTCATCCAATGGTCGCTCTCATAAAACCAAAACCAGAAATAATCAAACTTTCAAAAAAAAATTAACTTTCAACAAATTAAATAATACCCAACGATAAAAAAACTAAAAAGCAGCTAAAAAGAAAGGTCACTCACTATACACAAACTTAACTATTAATAATGTATGATAAAGCAAAAAATATGAGTAAATAAATACACAAAGCCAACAACACTGCACAAAGATTCATGGTGTACTCATATTTAATTTCACTGATTCTATAACAGAAGTTCTGCCCTGATCTTTGAGAAAACAGCTCTATTCATTATTCTTCGCCACTCATAGCTACTGTACATAACATGTACCTCATTACTGGGTTGACGTCTCATGAATTTATATTTTCTTGGAATCAAAAGGAAAGTCATGCTACCCTGGAGTCAAACTCAAGACAGCAATGTGAAGCGTAGTGGCAGCTCTGAGATGCTCTGTTTCTGTCTTATGGCCAGAACTGTTGGAAAATAAGAACAAATTTTGAATCATCATGCTGTATCTTTAGGAAATGTACTTATTAGTAAAACTTAACCTTTGAGCATAACTAGATACTTGTATACAGCCATGGAGACACACATGGAGAGGAAGTCTGCAGAGGAAACACTAATAGCCTTATCTGAAAAATAATAACTCAAAAACAGCAGAAATAACCATAAAAAGGCAAGGGAACATCATTTGCCTGAAACGTACCAGCAGGGTGAAATGGGTGGAACTTGATGGTGATCTAATCATGACGTCAGGGGGTCTTATGTGTGGACTCCTCCACCAGAAGCAAAAATCGTGTTAGAGACCGTGTCACACTATCTACTTTCCCCCGTGCCCCTTTAAATCTGTCCCAGTAAGACACTTTCCTGGTGTGTGTGTTAGACTATACTGTATATGTAACCTATTTATACACACAGACACTTTTTTTATTTTTTGCTTATAATTTGTCATCAACATGTGGAGAATCCTGTAGACAGATAATGCATACATGACTGCAGGGTGGAATACTGAGACTCATACTACTCAGTCGAATATTTAAAGGTTGATAATTCTGATAAATAACTGTACAACATAAAGGCAGGTAGAGGGCAGCTATTCTGAGACGGTACTTCAGACTCACCAGAACAGATATGATATAAATTATCAACCTGTTCAAGCGAGCCTTTGCTGACTACACAAGTATCTGTTCATAACTAGATATCCATCTAACGTTTCAAGGGGCTGCAGCTTGTTTGTCAAGGAAAAGATTTCGCTCACACCATCAGGGACTTTGTAAGTCAATAAAGTGAACAGCAATTGAATTGTTCTAAAATTAAATGAAATTCTTTTCCCTTTTATATTGAAGATATGATTGTTCAGCACAGTGAAACCCAGTAACATGGTGCCTAAGGCTGATGTCCTGCTTCCTGTATTACTGTGACTTGAGTGCTCTACAGTATAGTTTAAGTCACATTTGGTTGTTTTTTTTTCCGGGTGGAGTGGCATAGTGACACAGCAGTTAGCACTTTTGCCTGGCAGATCCACACAGTCCTAGCTTTAGATTCTAGCCTGATGAATGCCCATATAGAGTTTACATATTCTCTCTGTGTTTACATATGTTTTCTCAGCTTTCCTACAACATCATGAAAATAGTAAAGTCAAGAGGAATGTACAGTTTAAATTGTGCCCTGTGTATTGTTAATGTGCCCTGTGACGTACTGTTGTTCTGTCCAGAATTACTCTTTGCCTCACCCTCATTTCAGCTGGGGTAGATTTCTGAATTGGAATGTGTACGTTGAGAAACACAAGGTGGTGCAGTGATTAAAGCTGCCGCCCCACAGCTCCACAGTCCACAGAAAAATGTCACTCAGGTCACTGCTCTTAAGGGGTCTACATGTTCTTCCTATGTGCATTTTTTCCACATCATTCACAATAAACTGGTGGACAACTAAATTTGCCCAATATGAGACAGTGTGTCCAATAACAAACTGGATTCCACCCAGAGCTGATTTTAGCCTTATGCCTGAGCTAATCAGATTAAGCAGCTCTCTTTTCTCACTTTAGTTCTCTCTCTGTCTCATTTCTCAGTTATCTCTTGACTTTCCTAGTCATTTGCACCACCATTACATGTTCCAGGGACCTTTAACATGTGACAGGTGGCTAGTGTCAAATGTGTGCTTTCATTCTGAGGAGAAAACTGAGGTGAAACTATTTAAAAATATCTCACTGCAAAACTCATTTATTATTGTGCCTCAGGAATTCAGTTTCTTTCGTCTTTTGTTAAATCTTTGGTACAATATTCGTTTAACTCATTTGTTACATCCTTGTGATTTTCAGGGATTTTTAAAATTTTCTTCTTTCCAAAACTGTGTTTTTTTATTCTAGTGTAGTAGTGAAAGAATTTTATAAACGTTTCCAGTTTTTCCTCAGCCCTTTCAGTGTACTGCACTTATCATGCAAGTGTTGCTGTATAAGGGATAAAGGGGGTTATATGGCATTTTGTTTGTTGCCTTAGTGATAAAAAACTTTGAGAGAGCTTCAGTATTTCTCTTTATTTGATAAAGAGAGGTTTGAAATGTTTTCCTTTTTTATAGTCACAGCTTTTCACATCCCTCATACTATAACTTGTCTGACACTAGGATGAGTACAACCGAGAGACACAACCAGATTTATGCATGGGCTAACATAAACTGCTGGTGCCCTGAAATGAACCAAAATATATGAATAAATGTTTTTTTTTTTTTTAAAGAAATATCCTGGCTACTATACTAGTTAATCTGTTCACCTCCTTACTTTTGTCCACTACTAGCTGAACACACACCAATGTCAAAACTTTGAGTCCTAAAGCACATAAGTCCTAAATTGTACTTCCAAAAATGTTCGCTAGAAGGGGGAATCCTATTAAAAAACCCAGCCAAACTCAAAGAGATCCTCATATAATCTTTATAAAATAAAAGTTTAACATCACAAAAATGCTTTTCAATAACAATTAAGTTAGTAAGGATTTGTCCAAAACAATAAGGCAAATCCAATGCAGCCAAATGCAGTAAGCCAAAAGCAAAATCAAAACAGAGCATGAAGTCAAAAAAATCCAGTGAATCAAATAAGCACAGTACACCTCAACACAAAGGAACTCACCACTTCCTGGTGAATTCAAAATGAACCATCAGAAACTGTGGGAGAACCTCCGGATTTATAAGGTGGAGGGATAACAGATAATTAACAAAAGTAACATTAACATAAATAAATGTCCCAACCTAGAACAAGAAGAACATAAAACGAGACACTGATTGTAATATAACAACCATCATTCCCACATTTACTCCAATATCGGCTCAGTTTTCTTGTCTCCAATGATCATTTTTTGACAGAAGGTGGCTGTTGGAGCATCATTTATGCCATCAGGGAAACATTGTTATGACACCATTCTGAAGTAAGTTTTTTGCTTGCCAACTTATTTTTGATGGATTTTTTCATAACCAATTAGGGTTTTTACGCCAATTATGGCTTTAGATTTTTCCAGAAATCAAGTATTTAGAATTTTGAAATTTTATTCTGTGACATTTTGGATGCCATGTTGTTTGGGGTTGGGGCTCTCACCGTTTTGTAGACGCGTCATTAGGACAAGCTGCTGTAGGGCTTGGTCTCAGAGGTCTTCACCTTGATGTTGCGACTTGATGTGTTAAACGTTTGGCAATTAATGTTCTTTTCTCATCCAAGATTGCGGATAACACAAATGTTTTACTTGAGATATGCCTTTTAAAATTCTTTCTGGTTTTGATTCTTTGCTTTGTACTTTTGACTATAATTTTTGCTTAATGCTCTAGTTTTAACAAATTGATCCTTTTAATTCTTAACGTCCCGACCATAGTTTTGCTTTCAGAATTCGCCTCATCTTCCCGTCTTTATTTTTTCAATGTTAATTTTTGTTAGCTTAACACATTGACTGCTGGACCATTTATTACCAGGATGCTGTAGTCTCGGTCTATTCATATATGATAAATAATGAACTATATCAAAACTCGTAAAAAATGTAAAGAAGTGTAAAAAAGTTATTAGAAAGCAATGATTTTGTTATCAACAGTAACACTGTCAAACATGTAAAGCAACTATTAATTACTTTATTTTCACCAGCAACATGACTAAAAGTATGCATTTGAATGAGAGAACTTGAAGCATGGCACCTCGTGGAATACAGGCTTAGAAGCAAATATGAGTTTCTTTGCGTTGTCCACACTTTTCACACACAATGCATTTGCTAGTTGGTGACTGTTTGTGCTTAGTGGGTTGTTGAACGTCCATGTACTGCTGTCCTGACAGACAGGGGAAGTCGGTTGCTTCATACAGTGCATCCGGAAAGTATTCACAGCGCATTACTTTTTCCACATTTTGTTATGTTACAGCCTTATTCCAAAATGGATTAAATTCATTTTTTTCCTCAGAATTCTACACACAACACCCCATAATGACAATGTGAAAAAAGTTTACTTGAGATTTTTGCAAATTTATTAAAAATAAAAAAATTGATAAAGCACATGTATATACTGTAGGTATTCACAGCCTTTGCCATGAAGCTCAAAATTGAGCTCAGGTGCATCCTGTTTCCCCTGATCATCCTGGAGATGTTTCTGCAGCTTCATTGGAGTCCACCTGTGGTAAATTCAGTTGATTGGACATGATTTGGAAAGGCACACACCTGTCTATATAAAGTCCCACAGTTGACAATTCATGTCAGAGCACAAACCAAGCATGGAGTCAAAGGGATTGTCTGTAGACCTCCGAGACAGGATTGTCTCAAGGCACAAATCTGGGGAAGGTTACAGAAAAATTTCTGCTGCTTTGAAGGTCCCAATGACCACAGTGGCCTCCATCACCCGTAAGTGGAAGAAGTTCAAAACCACCAGGACTCTTCCTAGAGCTGGCCGACCATCTAAACTGAGCGATTGGCGGAGAAGGGCCTTAGTCAGGGAGGTGACCAAGAACCCCATGGTCACTCTGTCAGAGCTCCAGAGGTCCTCTGTGGAGAGAGGAGAACCTTCCAGAAGGACCACCATCTCTGCAGCAATCCACCAATCAGGCCTGTATGGTAGAGTGGCCAGACGGAAGCCGCTCCTTTATAAAAGGCACATGGCAGCCCACCTGGAGTTTGCCAAAAGGCACCTGAAGGACTCTCAGACCATGAGAAACAAAATTCTCTGGTCTGATGAGACAAAGATTGAACTCTTTGGTGTGAATGCCAGGAGTCGCGTTTGGAGGAAACCAGGCACCGCTCATCACCAGGCCAATACCATCCCTACAGTGAAGCATGGTGGTGCCAGCATCATGCTGTGGGAATGTTTTTCAGCGGCAGGAACTGGGAGACTAGTCAGGATAAAGGGAAAGATGACTGCAGCAATGTGCAGAGACATCCTGGATGAAAACCTGCTCCAGAGCGTTATTGACCTCAGACTGGGGCGACGGTTCATCTTTCAGCAGGACAATGACCCTAAGCACACAGCCAAGATATCAAAGGAGTGGCTTCAGGACAGCTCTGTGAATGTCCTTGACTGGCCCAGCCAGAGCCCAGACTTGAATCCGATTGATCATCTCTGGAGAGATCTTAAAATGGCTGTGCACCGACACTTCCCATCCAACCTGATGGAGCTTGAGAGGTGCTGCAAAGAGGAATGGGCGAAACTGGCCAAGGATAGGTGTGCCAAGCTTGTGGCACCATATTCAAAAAGACTTGAGGCTGTAATTGCTGCCAAAGGTGCGTCGACAAAGTATTGAGCAAAGGCTGTGAATACTTATGTACATGTGATTTCTCAGTTTTTTTATTTTTAATAAATTTGCAAAAACCTCAAGTAAAATTTTTTCACGTTGTCATTATGGGGTGTTGTGTGTAGAATTCTGAGGAAAAAAATGAATTTAATCCATTTTGGAATAAGGCTGTAACATAAAAAAATGTGGAAAAAGTGATGTGCTGTGAATACTCTCCGGATGCACTATAATTAAGAAGCACCTTTGGGTCAGTGATCTGCATCAGTTCAAGAGCCTGCAGGTTCCACATCATCAAACTGATTGTCACTGATCACTCTCATTCTATCATTATCATCAAAATATTCATCTTGTAATAAATCTAGTTGTTTCAAAGCATCAGCAGCTTCATACCTGTCTGTAACTGTCTGTATTTAGCAATATTTTTTGCAAACTCTTGCCACCAAAAAATAAATCTATGTCAATCCACTAGATAGCAGCACTATAATAGGTAACTGAGATATAGCCGCAAATTGCGCTAGCAAGCTAGCTGCGTCTTTAGTGGCTGTATGCTGAAATATGACTTTTCTCTAACATCACATTTTGACAGGCTCAATGAGATATGACTTAGCTCGTACTTCATCTTCAAAGAGTAAATAGACAGAAAATAAAAGGGGTTAATTTATGTAAAGAAGAAAGTGGTTTATTGTGTGACATTAGTGAATTTCTCCAGAAGTAGACAGTGTTGGCATAATAGATTCTAGTTCTAGTGATAATTTAACATACAAAGGTGATGACTTTGCTTAAATGATAATCTATGACTATAACTGAACCTTCAGGCAAATTAACCAGATACATGTTCTTGTACAGTTTTTC
This sequence comes from Polypterus bichir lapradei, assembly GCA_026402145.1. Taxonomy (NCBI): domain Eukaryota; kingdom Metazoa; phylum Chordata; class Cladistia; order Polypteriformes; family Polypteridae; genus Polypterus; species Polypterus bichir. The sequence continues at coordinate 2,903,715 of JANRMT010062820.1, forward strand.
AGTCTGTTTATGCAGTACATGACGACATGTTAGATGTAACTGTGGTTAGGATAGAAAGCAAATGATTCAACACCACACACTGAAACCCAATTCCATATTGCAGCAGTGGCCTGATGTCAGATGTGATGAGCTGATGGTTTTCATTTCATTTATGTAATTTAAAAGCATAAAGTTGAAATGCACGGGCCAACAAAACCTTTCCTTGAAACACCTTATCTACAGCACATTTTCTTCACCTTCTTCCTCTTTCAGTTGCTCCCGTTAGGGGTTGCCACAGCGGATCATCTTGTTCCATACTTTATCTACAGCACATTACATGTGAAAAACGTTTCCGCTTACTTCTCTTGTGTTTGCACTTTGTTGACAAGAACTTACCGATCATGTTTCTTGGAGGCACTGGTAGAGACGTTCTGTTCAGTTACACACTTGAACAGAATGTTGTTGTTAAAGAATCCCTTAGGGCTGGGATATACTTGATGTGATGCGACTCGAACGCTATGCAAGAAGTGTACTTGTAATTGCAGTTTATGTAAATCTGGATGTTTCCACCAGGTGGCACTGCGAGAAATCATCATGGTGAGAAAACAACATCAGGTTTCACTGAGTTGTGAGTTGTGGGAAGAAACATGTTGAAGATAAGAATTCTTTGCATTATGATGTTTTTGTGAAGGTGCAAAAAAAGACAACAACAGCGACACAGAAAATCCTATATGAGACTTTTATAATGTATTGTGATCTGTCTTGAATTTGCTTCCATTTCTTCTTCCACGTTTCTACATCCACTTTCAAAGAATTTTGACAGGCATATTTGTCGTTATGGAGCGGGGTCGTCACATTGTAAAGATCATGATCATTTCTAACCTGTTCTATCAGCTCTTCCTCAAAGCGTTCAGCCATGTTGATAGTAAACAACAATGCTGACGTCATGTGCCAAAATGTGTATACAAACACCATCAAAATTTGTCACATATTTGTCACGTTAATGTCTGACAACGTGCTCAGAGGATGCATCAAAAAAGCGCTGGGAATGATGAGCAGACATGATGTGTGCGCAGAAGCGTTCTGAGTGTCAAGTATATTCCGGCCCTAAGGCTTTGCAAAGAATGCTTTTTGACGAAGCAATAGAAACCTCATGCAGTTACTGAGCTGGCAGCATCTCTGCTATAGTTTACTGGTAGCTTGACAAAAGTGCCTAGAGATGGACAACTAAGCCTACTGATAAGCTTTGTTTGTATTTAATGTTTTATTATTATTTTTTTCATAGTATTGAAATACCTGATAGTGTGAAAATAATTCAGTGGCAAAATAACAAAATAACAGATTTCATCTCAGCAGCATTCAACACCAAATACAAAACACCTCAGTTATGTTTGTGTTTGTGTTTGTCTCTTAACCGACTGCAATACTTGCAAGTCTGGTATTAAGGGAGGAAACACAGGGGGTGGACACAGAAAATCCACACTGATGTGTGCAGAAGCGGGAGAAGGTCAGTGGAGCCAAAAGGCACTTGCAATAACCAGTGTGCCATGGTGCCGACCTAGACATGTTGTTTGTTAAACTGCCTTTCATGAGTATACAGTACTTTAAATGTCACATGTCTTTTCTATTCTTTGTAAATAACTTATAAATAACTTTTCCGAGTTTTACATTTTGTCAGTTTCCAATTTACCACCTGTGCAGAAGTCCTGATTAAAACACTTACAGCCTTTTTAGCTTCTTGACCTCTGCATCTTGCTTGAATAAACTTCTCAGTATGTATCAAAATCAGTTCCAGTATGAGATGTCTGAAGGAAGTGAAGCTTTTTTGTAATCATGATTATGCAAATGACTGTAAAATACTCAAATTAGACATGATACTTTCACATTAATAGTTCTTTTTTATTAGTTGAATAATAACAATTTTACAACATGTTTTGAGGATTACATAACATTTTCTAAGCCAAGTTCTGAGCTGGGTTGTACGTTGCTGAAGCCTATTCTAGCAAGCACAGGGCACAAAGCAAGATCAGTCCCGGGACAGGGCACCAGTCCATTACAGGATGAACACACACACACACACACATACTAGGGCCAGTTCAGTGATGCCATGCTATCTAACCTGCATGTGTTTGGGCCATGGGAGGAAGCCACAGCACACCTGTGCAGACACCAGAGCCATAAGAAACAAAAATGTAGTGTGAAACTGTTTAAAACTCTGAGATAGATAGATAGATAGATAGATAGATAGATAGATAGATAGATAGATAGATAGATAGATAGATAGATAGA
>JANRMT010062820.1:2931478-2974969 GCA_026402145.1 Polypterus bichir lapradei
AGGATGATCAGCTGTCCTTCCTGTCTCCCTGTAGCGCTGTCTTAGGCGTCTCACAGTGTGGACATGGCAATTTATTGCCCTAGCCACATCAGCAGTCCTCATGCCTCCCTGCAGCATGCCTAATGCACGTTCACGCAGATGAGCAGGGACCCTGGGCATCTTTCTTTGGGTGTTTTTCACAGTCGGTAGACAAGTCTCTTTAGTGTCCTGCGTTTTTAGAACTGTGACCTTAAATGCTTACTTTCTGTAAGCTGTTAAGGTCTTAACGACCATTCCACAGGTGCATGTTAATTAATTGATTATGGTTAATTGAACATGCATGGAAAACATTGTTTAAATAATTTACAATGAAGATCTGTAAAGTTATTTGGATTTTTAAAACATTATTGTTGAAATACACAGTCCTGAAAAAGGGACGTTTCTTTTTTTGCTGAGTATATATACTGTATATATACATATATATACTCCTCAAAAAAAGTAAAGGAACACTTTTTATTGAGAGTATAGCATCAAGTCAGTGAAACGCCTGGGCTATTGATCTGGTCAGTTAAGTAACAGAGAGGGTTGTTAATCAGTTTCAGCTGCTTTGGTGTTATGAAATTAACAACATGTGCACTAGAGGGGCAACAATGAGACGACACCCAAAACAGGAATGGTTTAACAGGTGGAGGCCACTGACATTTTTCCCTCCTCGTCTGTTTTTTCACTAGTTTTGCATTTAGCTATGGTCATTGTCAACACTGGTGGCATGAGTCGATACCTGGACCCTACAGAGGTTGCACATGTAGTCCAGCTTCTCCAGGATGGCACATCAATACGTGCCATTGCCAGAAGGTTTGCTGTGTCTCGTAGCACAGTCTCAAGGACATGGAGGAGATTCCAGGAGACATGCAGTTACTCTCGGAGAGCTGCACAGGGCTGTAGAAGGTCCTTAACCCATCAGCAGGACCAGTATCTGCTCCTTTGGGCAAGAAGGAACAGGATGAGCACTGCCAGAGCACTACAAAATGACCTCCATCAGCCCACTGGTGTAAATGACTCTGACCAGACACTCAGAAACAGATTTCATGAGGGTAGCCTGAGGGCCCAAAGTCCTCTAGTGGGCACTGTGCTCACTGCCTGACACCATGGAGCTCAACTGGCATTTGCCATAGAATACCAGAATTGGCAGACCCACCACTGGTGCCCTGTGTTTTTCACAGATGAGACCAGGTTCACTCTGAGCACATGTGACAGACGTGAAAGGGTCTGGAGAAGCTATGGAGAACGTTATGCTGCCTGTAACATCGTTCAGCATGACCGGTTTGGTGGTGGGTCAGTGATGGTCTGGGGAGGCATATCCATGGAGGGATGCACAGACCTCTACAGGCTAGACAACGGCACCTTGACTGCCATTAGGTATTGGGATGAAATCCTTGGACCCATTGTCAGACCCTATGCTGGTGCAGTGGCTCCTGGGTTCCTCCTGGTGCACAACAATGCCTGGTCTCATGTGGTGAGAGTATGCAGGCAGTTCCTGGAGGAAGAAGAAATTGATACCATTGACTGGCCCCCACACTCACCTGACCTAAATCCAATTGAACACCTCAGGGTCATTATGTTTGGGTCTATCCAACGCCACCAGGTTGCACCTCAGACGGCCCATGAGCTCAGTGATACCCTGGTCCAGATCTGGGAGGAGATCCCCCAGGACTCCATCCATCGTCTCATTAGGAGCATGAACCCCGATGTTGTCAGGCATGCATATAAGCACATGGGGGCCATAGAACCTACTTAGTACAATTTTGAGTTGCTGCAATGAAATTTTGGCAAAATGGACTAGCCTGCCGCATCATTTGTTCACTTTGATTTTCGGGGTGTCTTTGAATTCAGCCCTCTGTAGTTTAATAATTTACATTTCCGTCAAACGATTTGTGGCATCCTTTCATTCCTAACACATTACCCAGTCCATATCAGTAGAGATCTGCGGTGGGTTGGCAGGGTTTGTTTCCTGCCTTGCACCCTGTGTTGGCTGGGATTGGCTCCAGCAGACCCCCGTGACCCTGTAATTAGGATATAGCGGGTTGGATAATGGATGGATGGATATCAGTAGAGATATCTAGCATGATTTTATTTCCCATGGAGATCTGATGTGTTTTCAAAGTGTTCTTTTAATTTTTTGAGCTTTTTTGTATATATAAAGAAGTGAGAAAAGCACTATATAAATGTAAAGATTTATTATTATAAGGCACTGTACAAACAGATAGATACAGTAGATACATAGATTTGTATACAGTATGTGTATGTTGTATAGTTTACTGTACTATTTTGTGTAGCTCAAGTAATATAAATGAATGCTAATATTATTTGAAATAATAATGGTATGCAAGGGTTATCGGCACTGAGTTTGCCTGAATCTGCTTATAAAATGTGTGTGTTTTCCATTGGTGGATTGGACAACAAAGCCTGGCATTAGGATATACGTGGGCAGGCACACCCTATTTATACTTTGACGCTCATCCAAAGATAACAGACAATCATCCCACTGCTGTTCCTGGAAAAAAAAATGCTTCCTGTGCTGTCTGGGGTAGGAACATGGATGAAGATGGACACTCACTATCTGCACCATAATTGTTGTTTTTTGGAAGCAAAAAGCTGACATTTCAAGATAGTAAACCCTTTCTTCTTCACCCTTTGCTGTCTCACTGTCGTGGGTATAGGTGTTGGTGAAAGGAATTTATTCTTTTCAGTGGATCTTCAAATTTTAAAAGAGCAGGTGTCCTGGGGCATGTGCATTCACTCCCAAAGTAAGATATCAGTCTCCTCTAGATGAAGGGGAGAGACAGACAGTGAGTCCCGTACAGTTATGTCGGACACAGCCTTAGGTCAGTGGACTGCTTTAACATCGCAGTTGTAATTTTTATTTCTCATGCTTTATGTAGGACAACACTCTTATGAATTCCTGTTGCATGAGAAAGATTTTGTTGTGTTGTTACGCTTCTCCTTCTTTGCTGTTCCTCCATTGGCATTTCATGAAAGCCTTTTGCATTGTGTATTTTATGGTCTGGAGCCATTTTGTTCAGTATCCTGAGCAGCTCCGAGGGGTGGCACCGTTACAGTCCATAATTGCTGCCATCAAGTGAAATGTCTGAAATATGAAATCCCCATTCAGTGAAGAATGTATATTTAATTGAAATTAATTTTAGCACCAGCAGACCGAACAGAGCTCCACAGGGATGCTCGGACCAAAGTTATTAGGTGAGAACGGCCTCTTTCTCTGAGGCTTGACTTGCTATTTTATTTTTTTGTGGCTGCATTATGGATGTCTGTTGTTTTCAGCCAGACATACATAATGGCATCGGTTTTCCAAGAGACGTATTTTGAATGGAACAGCAAGATGTTAAAATGTACTGTACTAATGAGCTTAACCATAAAAGTAATAGAGGCTGGCTTTTCATCTTTTTAATGATTGGCCATACTGTATTTTACAACTTTTGGCTAGTTTAATAGCAAAATTCCCACGTTTTGTCTCCTTTCTAAATGCTGGAATTGAGTTCTTGAGAGTCTGATAATGTAAATAAAATAAGTATTCCTGCTGTACTGTAAATATTTGAATGCATTCTGCTACAATATTCTGGGTCTACAGTAAAATGTTGAACTTTACAGTATTGCTATGTTATTTGACTTGCCATCCATTGGATGGCATCCTATCCATTGCTACAGAAAAACCTTTTTATTCATACATTCCTTCATTCATTATTTGGTTTACTCATTCATTAAATAACTGAGTACACTTATTGTCTTTCATGCTTGCAGAGGGCCAGGGCATATTATGGCATTATTGGGGCACAAATCAAGAGCCAGTGCAGGATGGGTGTCAGGATTTTATTGCCAAAGCTTCAGCTCCTTTAAAAGTTTTATTTATGTCCTTAAGTGTTCCCTGTTTTATATATTGGTAAACCTCAGTGCCTTCATTTGTTGCTAATACGAGGGATGTTCATAAAGTTTCCACACTTTTATATTTTTGTTGGAAACAGTGAAGGCGGGAGGAGTATAGTAATTGGGCATTAAAAAGTTGGTACGACGCAGGGAAAATTGCATTGCAAATTAATGTGACTGTGTAGAAAAGTGATGTCATTTGTTTTTGAAATTCTTAATAAACAGAGTTTAAAAAAAAAGTGGCAAAACTTTCTAAACGTCCCTCGTATGTCACCAAAGCTTCTGCTCTGTCCATTGTGTGTTGTTCAGTGTGTGAGGTCAGCAGCTGCATTTCGTTTACAAGTACATTGATTCATTCTCACAACTCTGACTACTTTAAGGTGAAATTGTTAGTTTTAATTATCATTTCAACTCTGGTTAATAATATCGTATTACTATTTATGTACTGTATTTCATTTATATTGTAGTCGACCAACTAGAGAGTCTAATGAAAGGAAGCCTTTGCAATCAAGTGTAGCGCTTGTAGCACTTACGCTGTTTATTCGAGTACAGTTAAAATAAAACAAACGCAGATAATGAAACAAATCTCTTGGGTCACAGGAACTATTTATCTACTCCCTACTGTTACTGGCTAAGGGAAACGGGTTACTTACTGTCAGCTGTGGTCACTGTACGAACAGGAACCGTCCGGGTGTCACAGCCCCTAAAACACACTGTATTCATTACACTACAGCTGTTCTATATGCGGGTGGCGCAGTGGTAGTGCAGCTGCCTTGCAGTAAGGAGACCTGGGTTCGCTTCCCGGGTCCTCCCTGTGTGGAGTTTGCATGTTCTCCCCGTGTCTACGTAGGTTTACTCCGGGTGCTCCGGTTTCCTCCCACAGTCCGAAAACATGCAGTTTAGGTGCATTGGTGATCCTAAATTGTCCTGTGTGCGTGTGTGCTCTGCAGTGGGCTGGTGCCCTGCCTGGGGTTTGTTCCTGCCTTGTGCCGTGTGTTAGCTGGGATTGGCTCCAGCAGACCCCTGTGTTAGTATATAGTGGGTTGGATAATGACTGACTGTTCTGTATGCTGAAGTCGTCCCAGTGTTGTGACCCTGCAACATGCCATGCGGATCACTTTCAGTCATGCTGTACTCTAAGTTCTTCAACATCCTCCTAGTCATCCGTCCACACACACTTGCGTGGTTCCAAACATCCTTTATATGCCCACTTCTGGGGCCTACGACTTCCAGCTGCCCTCTTTGCACCCTGAGCACTCCTCTCACTGGACCTGTAAGTCTGATGGCTCCGTTTCTGTTTATAGCTCGGCCGTCTGATATATCCAATAATGCTCTGACATAGCAAATGCTACCAGGATTCGTTCTTAGGCCAACTGACTACAAGTCCCACAACTTTCTTTCTCTTTTGGATTGTAAACAATTTCTTGCTTTGGTAACTTTCATAACAGTTTCCAGACAATCAATTTTTATTTCATATTCATATTCATTCATAGAGTGCAACATCACTAGGCAAGAAATTCATTTTCTTAACTTACTTATTCAGATCATTCAGAGCTTGACAAGACAGGAATAAGCCCAAGACAGGACTCCAGTCCATCATAGGATCAACACACTTGGGCCAATTCAGCTAACTTGCATGTCTTTGGACTTTGGGAGAAAATCAAAGCAAACTTAAGTGGACACAGGGAACACTCGGGATGCAAAACCCCAGTCTTCGTGGTGTAAAGCAGAGGCTCTACTACTGTGCCTCTCAAATGAAACTATAAATTCTGTTTTATCTGAGTTGTTAATATTTTGTATTATTATTTTTATGATGTCAATGCGCTGCCATGTCATTAGTGTGTTTCTTTGCAAACAACCATTTAATGCAGTATTCCAGATGTGCAATGCCATATTGATCACAGCATCAATGTCCATTGCTAGTATCTATTATGGTTTTTGTCAGAGTTTTATTCCAGATGTTAGCTTTTTAAATTCTTGTTTGCTTATTTTATCATATTTTTAAATGAAAATATGTTGGTTACCTTCTTTGTTTTTACATTTAAGTTTTTTCTATAAGTGTTTTTCTGTTTTTGTAGTTTTGTCTCGTAATTATGTCCATTCAGTTAGATATCTTTCTTGTTATTCGTATAGTGAGCCCAAAGGGACGTGGCCTCCTGACACAGCTGCTCTTGAGGCTGTCTATGGAGTTGGCCTCTATAAAGCCCTGAGTTGCTTCAAGCCAGACCTAATGCATTAGCAATGCCCGCTCACATTGTTCAGCTCCGCTTTCAATTCTCTGGCAGTTTTGTAAGTTTAGTAGGCCTCTCAACTTTAATAATTAGGAATCCCAAACACAGCAAAATGAGAGTGAGGCCTCCAAAAAACGCCATAACCTAAATAAGCCTGCCCAAGGAGACACATCCCAAATTCAGCTATCCTCAAAACTGCAGACTCCAAATAAGACCAGCTGGCAAAATAATTTGAAATGTCCCAAAATATAACAAAAGCCTCACTTGTGGACAAAACACAAAGAATCTTTATTAATTAAGGGTTTGTTAAGAAAAGAATAAAACAAAGAACAGTCCAAACAAGCAAAAATAGGCAAATGAAGAGCTGTCTGGAAGGCAATCCTGCAGCACACAAGTCCTATTCCACAATACAGAAGAGAAAACCAGGAACAAAACCAAAATAAAGTAAAAAAAAAATCAAAATCCAAAGAAAACAGCAACACTCACAACTACACAGCTACAAAAATAATGTTCTGCTGCTCCTGAGTTTGCTGTGGTGGGTTCAGGAGTGGTGACGTCAGGGTGGTCCCACCTCCTGCGGCTCCACTCACAAAGCACTAGGAATATCAGGACATTTAAGTGAGTGGTATATACTTACAAACATCACAGAGAATACATACAAATATGAAAAATAATCATTCAAAAATAACAATAAAACACATCAACACACATCAGTGCATAACATCAGCGTTTTTGTTTGTGTTTCTGGTTCTGCATTTTCCTACTTTTGATTTTTGCATTTTGGATTTGGTTTTGTTAGCCTTTTGAGTTTGTTTGTTTGTTTTGAAGCAAACTTTGGTGTTGAACTTTATTACTTCATGATTTTCAAATTATATGTTTATTTGCATTATTTGGTGCTTTAGACCTTTATTTAAGATTGAGGTTTATTTTTGAAACTTTTCTTTATTTAAAATAACTAGCAAAATACCCGCGCTTCGCAGCGGCGAAGTACTGCATTAAAATTTTTATTAAGAAGAAAATGAAACCTTTTTAAACTGAGGGAAAATATGCCAATAATTATTTGTTAAGGATCTCTTTGTATACCATGTTGTCAGTTCGGCCCTCCGGTTGTAACATGACCAAGTCGTGCGCTGAGCTTACTCTTGAGCATGCAACTTACAGTTGGCCATGTGAACAGTAATCTTGTCTCAAATCTGACAGCTTGGATTGCTGCTGTCATAATCGGTTTGAGTTTCATGGTTTGTTTCAATTACGACAGTATTTGCAGGATTTGTTGTGTTGAAGTGACATTCGGCATCTGTCAAGCGTTGTAAGCACACAACCGGTTTCATCGATAAAATCACATCCAGCTTTTGGGAGTTTAAACATTCATAAACATCAAAGTGTCCACTACTGAAATCGTCACCTGTGAATCTAAGATGTTTAAGAGGCATTGGCGGTTGTCAAAAGGTGTAAAATATTTGGCCATTTCGGTACACTTGAAAGCGACAACCGAACAATTCAGCGGCAGCCATCAACTCACATGCAGAACCATAGGTGAAGGGCTTAAGCATTTCACTCTTCTAGTGCTCCTGTGTAGTATAATTATCTCCTGTACCGTCATCAGTCCACACCTTGAACCTGTCCCAGTCATTCAATACATAAGACACAATGTTCCTCTGGATATCAAGAGTGAGCCTGATATGGCCGTGCAATATGTAACAAAGAGAATGGAAAAGGTAGGTGCCATCTCCGGGCATGGAAACCGCTCGGTAAGTGACAGTTCTTTGATCAATAGTGATCACCTCGATAGACATGGTAATGGGGGTTGGAATGATAAAGGAAATGGGTACCTGAGAAATGTAAAGTAAGTCTAAAATACCTATACAATAACTATAATTGTAATAAACAAAAAATAAAACAGCGGAGAAGCCATGGATTAAACAAAAAGGCTGTAGTTATCAGTAGGGAGACGTGAATCCCGTGGCGAAGCAAGGAAGGGAATGTAGAGACCGGAACGACGTACGGTCTTATATAGGCAGGCATCCAACAACGTGGGAGGCGTTGGGATGGGGGACCCAACGCCACCTCACACGGTGACCGAGCTGCAGGTTATGGACATATATATGTACGTAAGTAGGATTCAGTTAGCGTTGGAAACCCGTGTACCAAATTTCTTGAAGATGGACCCATAAGTAACAAAGACTGTTGAAAAGTTCAATATGGCGGCCGACAGTGGCATCATACCACCTAAATAAGTACGTACATTGGTTTCGGTTAGTGCAGGGAAGCCGCCTACCAAATTTCAAGAAGATGGGGCCATAAATAAGAAAGTTCAACATGGCGGACGTTGTTGACCGTTATGACCATTACGCGTAGAATTTCGAAATGAAACATGCTTAACTTTTGTAAGTAAGCTGTAAGGAATGAGCTTGCCAAATTTCAGCCTTCTACCTACACGGGAAGTTGGAGAATTAGTGACGTTGGAAAGTTCAATATGGCGGCTGACAGTGGCGTCATACCACCGAAATAAGTATGTACATTGGTTTCGGTTAGCTCAGGGAAGCCACCTACCAAATTTCGTGAAGATGGGGCCATAAATAAGAAAGTTCAACATGGCGGACGTTGTCGACCGTTATCGACCGTTATGACCGTTACGTGTAGAATTTCGAAATGAAACCTGCTAAACTTTTGTAAGTAAGCTGTAAGGAATGAGCCTGCCAAATTTCAGCCTTCTACCTACATGGGAAGTTGGAGAATTAATGACTTTGGAAAGTTCTATATGGCGGCAGACAGTGGTGTCATACCAACGAAATAAGTACGTACATCGGTTTCCGTTAAAAGCTCAATATGGCGGCCGACAGTGGCATGATACCACCGAAATAAGTACCAAATTTCAGCCTTCTACCTACACGGGAAGTTGGAGAATTAGTGATGTTGGAAAGTTCAATATGGCGGCTGACAGTGGCGTCATACCACCGAAATAAGTATGTACATTGGTTTCGGTTAGCGCAGGGAGGCCGCCTACCAAATTTCGTGAAGATGGGGCCATGAATAAGAAAGTTCAATATGGCGGACATTGTTGACTGTTATAACCGTTACGCGTAGAATTTCGAAATGAAACCTGCTTAACGTTTTTAAGTAAGCTGTAAGGAATGGGCCTCCCAAATTTCAGCCTTCTACCTACACGGGAAGTTGGAGAATTAGTGACGTTTTGAAAATTCAATATGGCAGCCGACAGTGGCGTCATACCACCGAAATAAGTACGTACATCGGTTTTGGTTAGCTCAGGGAAGCCACCTACCAAATTTTGTGAAGATGGGGTCAGCCTTCTACCTACACGGGAAGTTGGAAAATTGGTGACGTTGGAAAGTTCAATATGGCGGCCGACAGTGGCGTCATACCATCGAAATAAGTAAGTACATCGGTTTCGGTTAGCGCAGGGAAGCCGCCTACCAAATTTCGTGAAGATGTGGCCATAAATAAGAAAGTTCAACATGGCGGACGTTATCGACCGTTATCGACCGTTATGACTGTTACGTGTAGAATTTCGACATGAAACCTGCTTAACTTTTGTAAGTAAGCTGTAAGGAATAAGCCTGCCAAATTTCAGCTTTCTACCTACATGGGAAGTTGGAGAATTAGTGATGAGTCAGTCAGTGAGTGAGTGAGTCAGTCAGTCAGTCAGTCAGTCAGTGAGGGCTTTGCCTTTTATTAGTATAGATAAAGAATTAATTATGTTGTTTCTTGGGTCAGGAGTTTTAACAGTTCCTCTCGGGCCCTTCCGCAATTGTAGGCCTAAGCCTACTTGAAGTGTTCATCATTTTGTTTCTATCACATGGGCCACTCCAGAGGTCACGACTTCTGACCAATTACCCCACAGGGTTAAAAGTCACCCAGAAAGGTCAGTTCTTTATCTCAGTTGATGGATTCCAAGACCTTTCTTGCCTTGTGCTTTGATACCTGAAAACTTGACTTAGTGTTTCTGTTCTGATTCAGCAGTAGTCAGAAAAAAATTTTGATTAAAGGGATCAGGAGATCGAGCACAGTCAAAGATATGTCAATACCAGAGAGAAAAAAAATATCTCTTAAATGAACCAGAAATCACTAAATAAAATTTAGAAGCTGAGTCAAAAAAACTGTTAAGGGAAATATAGAAATTTGTACACCAGATGTTAATTTGATCCAAAACATTGCAGTGATGCTTCAAGACATCAGTGACCACTTGCAAGAATACAATAAAGACATCAAGGGAAGATGGTCCAAAAATCTTTCAGGAATTAAAAACCACAAAAAATAAGTGCCAAAATCAAATTTTGTCAGGTCAAACATCCCAGTTTAGTTACAAGTCCAAAAACAATCTGTAAAAGGCAAGAAAAGATTTTAAACACACCAATTAGAACAATTTCTGGTTTCGGTCTCTACACATATTTTTGACTAATATGCTTTTGTTTTGGAGTGGCGCAGTGGGTAGTGCTGCTGCCTCTCAGTTGGGAGACCCGGGTTCACTTCCCGGGTCCTCCCTGCGTGGAGTTTGCATGTTTTCCCCGTGTCTGTGTGGGTTTCCTCCCACAGTCCAAAGCCATGCAGGTTAGGTTTCTTTGGTGATTCTAAATTGTCCCTAGTGTGTGTGTGCGCCCTGCCTGGGGTTTGTTTCCTGTGTTGGCTGGGATTGGCTCCAGCAGACCCCTGTGACCCTGTAGTTAGGATATAGTGGTGGATGGATGTTTTTGTTTTGCATTTTTGTTTTACTTATTAGCCTGATTCTGATGTCATTTTAGCTTGTCTACATCTTTGTTTCTGGTCACTTGTAAAATTACTGTACCTGAGATAGTATTTCCAGGTAGTGTACTGAAAATATCTAGAAGTAGCGTCTTAAGCGTTTAATAATTTTTGACCACGCTTTGTAAATGCTGTCTTTATTGGTTTAGTTGGTTTATTTATTGTATTGCCCTATTGGCCTTTACAATGTTTCCATTTACTATGTATGAAAATCTTTAGTTTATCATTAATCTCCTCAGTTGGCCCCTTGTCTGTTAAATACTAAGATTCTGGTAGACTGGACAATGTCCCATATTGTCTTTAGTAAAGCACATTACAATTCCAGCAACAGAAAAGAAAAAAAAATGTCTTTGTTCATTTTTAGGTAGTGATTCTGATAACAGACAGTCCCTCATACACAACGTGAGGCAGGCCTGTTTAGGTTAAACCGTCAACATAATCTGCACATCTTTGAGGAAAATGGAGTATCCAGTGTCTAGTGGACAAATGTACACTAGATTTAAACCGATTACTCTGAAAGTATAAAGTAGAGATGAGTTGAACAAGCTCATTTTTGTAAGAACAGTGAACTTAACGTAACGTATTTGCAAGTGAAGAACTTGAACGTGAGCTCGTTCAGTTTTAGGTGACATTCTGGATCTGGTTTAGGTCCACATTAAATGTTTTTTCTTACCCTGTAATGTAGGGGTGGAGCCGAATCCAAATATGGCATTCAGATAAGCACAAATAGTGGATTTTTACGAATATTTATTTCGTACGAATTTATTGCCATTTATTTGTATTTGGAAAAAATAATATAAAATCAAATCGGCACCGTCTGTGTCTGCCTGCTTGTGCTTAAACTGCACCCCTGCTGACACGAGCATGTTGTGAAGCTCCGCTTTCACTTTCAGGAAAACGTACTACACGAGGCCACTTTATTTTTTTCCCTGTTGGACAAGCAATATGTGACGTGAATTTTGACTGGCAGCGTTCACCTACACGCCGGTCCCACAGTCACCATCTGTGTCACAAAGTTGGGAATAGAGCAGTAATTTATATGTATACTTGCAACTGTTTAATTTCTGTTTTGACTGGGAGAATATTAGCATATATGGTTATACGTGTTTGTTGCTGGGTATAACTCAATCTTCATAATTATTGTATTTTTTTCAAGAACACCGTAATAGCCTAATATAAGGAATTAAAAATTGAAAAAAGTAAACTCATGGGTCATTTATTCTAACTTCTTAAACAATAGAAAATGAACTGAACATGAACTAGTTCAAAATTGAAATGGTGAACTATGAACGTGAATTGATTCATTTTAATCTGTGTGAGCTGAACTTTGAGCGAGTTCTTATGAGGTGTGGATTTGCACACCACTGGTAGAGATTTTAACCACAGTACCACTTGATAAAGCATTCAGAAGCACACAAAACTACCACAGGTATTGCCCAGGGCTGCAGGAGGACAGTCAGTCTAGAAAGCGACTGGATAAAAAGAATGACTGATGGGATACTACTGTATACTAGAGTTGCTCAGCTGCTCCCATTGCATTCATTAGTGTGCTCGTGGCTAAGATGCCATAGGAAAATCTTGGCAGGTAACTGGTAGTTAAGAGGGCATCAGTGTAAGCAAAGAATGAAGAAGAGATGCTGCTTTTAACACAATTATATGGTACATTTTAGAAGGAAAGCCTTCTAACCATTGAGTGAAGTGTTTATGACCTTGTCATTTAACTCTCCATAATGTGGTGTTACTTTTGCGTACATACAATTTTGTATAACAGACATGCTAAACACAAATTATCTGACTAGTGACACATTTATGTCCGTTTCTTCCTCATAGCTGGTGTGAGGTAATTGAGTCGATCTAGGCAGGTGCCTTCATCATGTAATAAATGCATTCATGCTTTGCTCACAGGTGGTGTCCACAATGGTGAATATGTCTCCTGGCTGTACTGCTATGACCCAGCAATGGATGTATGGGCCAGGAAGCAGGATATGAACACAAAACGAGCGATTCACGTTTTGGCAGGAATGAACGATCGTCTATATGCTATTGGCGGAAACCACTTGAAAGGTAAGAACCTTCTTTAACAATTTGATTTTGTGTAGGATTTTTGCTTCTTTCAGACACTTTGTTTCTTTTGTTTATTCATTTTGTCTCATTCTAATACACAGTCGTGAGGGCTTCAGACTATCCGGTCCGCATCAGAAACCAGCATATTATGAGGTGCACTCAAATAGCTCTCCATAGTCTCCTGTCCACACAACGCCAATTTAGATTTACCAGTCTACCAAGCTACCATGTCTTTAGGAAGTGAAAGAAAAGCAGGCCACCGTGAGAAAGTCCAAATTTAGCCTGGCATTTTTTATTCCGCGTCAGATGTGCCATCGAGGACAATTTACATAAAAACTGATGTGGGAGTTCAGCCCACTGTGTGAATGGCTGGGTTTGCATGTCTCTTCCATTTCTGATTACTACTCCAGGGCTGAGCACTGGGCTTGCCATAAGCAGGTGATAGCCAAACAGAGTTGGATTACGGTGATCCCAGGTGGCTTGAATTGTCACTACAGAACACCCAGAATGGCTCAAGAGTGAAGGTGGATGAGTTTGGAGTCTGAATTGTTGATGTTCATGAGGTGGTTAGACGTAAGCATCACAGTATATGTTGGATGTATGAATGTAACAGTGGGGCAGCACTGATGAAAATGGTTGCAGACAGGCTTTCATAGTGGTCAGATGGATTTAGGGTGGGCATAGGGCTGGGCAATAGGCTGACGTAATCAACACAGTTCATCATCCTCGAAGATGTCTCACTCTCCATTGTTATTCCCCGCTAATGTGTTTTACTGTCAGCTGATGACTTCTAGAGGAGAAATCTCATTCTCAATGTCCAATATAACATCTGCCATTGAACCCTCACTGTCACTATTTGTGCTGAAGCATTCTGCTTTTCTGTGGGATCACCTTCAGCAAAGAGTCCTGCTTCTTTCTTATGATCAAGACAAAATTCCCAACTATCCCACCAACCAGCAGCTGTAAATGATCATGAAAGCTCAAGCGAAGGAAAATCATTGGAGCTGGAGAAGACTAAGATCCATAGAAAACCATGATGTGCATGAAGGACAAGACAATCCATTAGATTGGGCAAAAAGGGAACTCTCTACAGTCCAGCTGTAACTAACACTTTTTGATCATCTTGTGCAAAAAAGGGTGTTCGCTAGGGAAGGTGATGATGATCGAGGATGGCGTGGCCACTTTCCGACGCCTTCCTGACCGCTCTGTCTAGACTGCATTTTTTTAGTTTATTTCCCTTATTTATTATTTCTTCAATTACAGACAACATCAGGGTTAGTAATTTATGATAGTAGAACACTTTTGGAAATTGGAAACTGGTTCTCTACTTTTATTTCGGACACTTTTAAGCCCAATCCGTCGTGGCCAGCTGAGATACTCAACAATCCAGATGACAACAATAGACGCGACGCTGACCCGCGGTGACGAACAAAGAAGCGGTGTGGGAAATGCGACGGCGTCCGAAACAGAATGAGACAACAAGCACATTGCCCACCACTGCCTAGCATCCTGCTGGCTAATGTTCAGTCACTGGAGAACAAGCTGGATGACCTGAGAGCAAGTTACTTTCCAGCACGACATGAGGAATTGTAACATTTTTTGCATCATGGAGACATGGCTGACCCCCACAGTGCCGGACCAAGCCGTAACACCGTCGGATTCGTTCTCTGTGTTTCGCATGGCCAGAACGGTGGAGTCTAACAAAGCTAAAGGTGGGGGAGTCTGCTTCATGACTAATAACAAATGATGCAATGCCAGGAATGCTTCCATTCTCTCCGGCTACTGCTGGCCTCATCTGGAGTAGCTAATCGTCAAATGTCGTCCTCACTATCTGTCTCTCGAGTTTACCTCGGTCATTGCCACGGCGGTCTACATCCCACCCCACGCGGACGCAGGCACGGCTTTGTCTGAACTCCACGATGTTCTGTGTATGACTCAAAACAAACACCCAGAAGCAGCATTCATCGTGGCAGGGGACTTTAATAAGGCAAACCTCAGACAAGAAATGCCGAACTTCCACCAACATGTTACGTGTCCAACTAGGGGAGCCAGAATTCTGGATCACTGCTGCACCCCATACAAGCAGGGCTACAAAGCCGTTTCACATGAAGCTACAGTCACCAGGGATGTGAAGCGCTGGTCTGCCCAATCAGAAGCCACGCTGCAGATGCGCTTGATGATGTAGACTGGGACAATTTCCAAAATGCGCAGATGACATAAATAAGTTTGTGGAAGCAGTAGTTAGCTTTGTTAGTATGCTTGCTGATGAAGTTATCCCTATGGCGAGAGTTAAATCTTTTCCCAACCAGAAACCGTGGGTTGACAGATCTATCCGCATGGCAGTAAATGCTTGAACTGCTGCTTATAATGCTGGACTCACTACTGGCGATATGAGCGCCTACAAAGCGGCTTCATATGGCGTTCGACATGCGGTGAATGTCGCCAAACACCAGGATCAGGAGCGAGTAGAGCTACACTTTCAACAGGACGACATACAGAGCATGTGGCACAGATTGCATACCATCACGGACTATAATGGAAAATCTCACGCGACGGTAAGTGCAGACTCTGCATTTGCATTTACTAATGAACTCAACGCGTTTTATGCCCATTTTGAGGCTGATTACACAGCTAGCGCTAACTACTGCCTGACTACAGAGGATGGTGACGTCATCAGCATTGCCGAGCCCGATGTGCGTGCAGCACTAAAGCGAGTAAACATCAGGAAGGTGGCAGGGCCAGATGGCATCTCTGCATGCCTGCTGCGTTGCTGCGCTGACCAACTAGCTGGAGCACTCACCACCATCTTCAACGAGTCTCTAGCACAATCTGAGGTTCCTATGTGCTTCAAAAGATCCACAATCGTTCCTGTTCAAAAGAACAATAAGCCCACGTGCCTGAATGACTACCGACCTGTTGCACTGACATCAGTATTCATGAAGGTGTTCGAGAGGCTACTGAAAGGCATCATCTCATCCTCCATCCCAAGCACCATTGACCTACTCCAGTTTGCCTACCGTCCTAACAGATCAACGGAGGATGCCATTTCCCACGTACTGCACAGCACCCTCAGCCATGTCGACAAGAAACAGGGGAACTATGTGAGGCTGTTGTTCATTGACTATAGTTCAGCATTCAATACAATAATACCCTGTAGGCTGTTTGTGAAACTGAGGGACCTAGGGACTTAACAACTGCTTGTGTATGTGGGTGCTGGACTTCCTCACTGGCAGAACACAGGGAGTGAGGGTTGGTAACTGTGTTTCCAACACCATCACCATCAACACAGGAGCTCCTCAAGGGTGTGTTCTTAGCCCCCTGCTGTACTCCCTCTACACCCATGACTGCACGGCCATGTATTCCTCCAACACTATCGTGAAGTTTGCAGATGACATGGTGGTACTGGGCTTCATCGTGAACAATGATGAGATGGCCTACATGGATGAAGTTGTGAACTTGACATTGTGGTGTCAGGAAAACTGCCTCCAGCTCAATGTCAGCAAAACCAAGGAGCTGGTGGTGGACTTCAGCAGGAGACAGCAGCGGGACTATAAGTCCCTCATCATTAACGGGACTCCAGTGGAAAGGGTGAACAGTTTTAAATACCTGGGGGTTCACATCTCTGAGGACCTGACATGGTCTGAACACATCCAAGTTCAGACCAAAAGGGCAAAGCGGAGACTCTACCATCTCAGACAGCATAGGAAGTTTGGGGTTTCTTCAGGGATTCTAAAGACTTTCTACTCTGACGCTGTGGAATGTATCCGACACAGAACATTACATCCTGGTTTGGAAACTGCTGTGTTCAGGACCATAAAGCCCTACAGAGAGTGATTTGTGCTGCGGAACGCTGCTGCAGGTCACCTCTACCATCTATGCAGGACATTTACACCAGAAGATGCAGGACCAGAGCTCTCAGGATTATCAAAGACTCCTCTCATCCCAGCAATAGCCTATTTCATCTGTTAAAATCAGGCAAAAGGTTTTGTAGCATCTTAGCCAGGACAGAGAGACTCAGAAGGAGTTTCTATTCTCAAGCCATAAGACTGTTAAATCAAAACATGCCATGGACTGGACTGTAAGTTGTACTATGCCATCTACCCTTACCTTGTTTTGGAATTGGTCTGTCATTTAACTATGCATCTGTCTAACTTTGGTTTTGCACAATAATCACTGCACTACTAATTCTACTTTATTTACATAATTTTACTTATTTATTATGTTGTATTATACTGTTATCTTTCAATCTACAGTTGTGCTTGAAAGTTTGTGAACCCTTTAGAATTTTCTATATTTCTGCATAAATATGACCTAAAACATCATCAGATTTTCACTCAAGTAATAAAAGTAGATAAAGTTAAACCAGTTAAAAAAATGAGACAAAAATATTATACTTGGTCATTTATTTATTAAGGAAAATGATCGAATATTACATATTTGTGGGTGGCAAAAGTATGTGAACCTTTGCTGTCAGTATCTGGTGTGACCCCCCTTTGTAGCAATAACTGCAACTAAACGTTTCCGGTAACTTTTGATCATTCCTGCACACCGACTTGGAGGAATTTTAGCCCATTCCTCCGTACAGAACAGCTTCAACTCTGGGATGTTGGTGGGTTAACTAGACCCCCATGACGATGATGCCCCTTCCCTCTCAGGCTACCCTGCTGCTGGATGGAAATAACTGAATTCCCTTAAAGGGGACAATGACCTATATAACTCAGTGCCTAACTAAGCCTAACACCACCTAATAGAAACAATAATATCAAAAATAATCTTTCTACTATACATCTACATTCACAATAAAGCAAACTAAAAAAAAAACGTTAAACCAAAGAAACCTCAATACCCTTCAAAAGGCCTTTTTCCTCCTGGCTGTCTTTTCCAGCTTCCTGAGAGCTGTGTGTGAACCCGATCTCAGTGCCCCATATAAAATGGCATCTTGACTAGCACACACTCCTTTATTTGCAAGAAAACAACTGGAGAATAAGGAGCTATGGTACACCCCAATACGCAGATGACCGACAGTAAGTCCTTTTACATAAATGCCTTCACTCTCGGCTTTCCCCTGTTACTGGAACTACACTAGTTAAATGCCTCGTTGTACTGCCATGCACTCAGAGTTGTGCCAGTTTCAACTGCTTGTTACTTTGGGGACACATCTCCGTGTCACAGCATCCACCTGGATGTTCTGATGGCAGCCATTTTTGCGCCGTACACTTATTACCCCTTAGCTGTTAGGTGGTGAAGTGGTGACAGATAGCCAATTAGAGACAAGGGATGATTGGGGGGCTAGAATGACTAGGCTGGGGTGGGCAATTTAGCCTGGACAACCGGATACACCCTGCTTTTTACAAAAGGATTCCCAGAGATCCTTTATGACCACAGAGAGTCAGGGCCTCAGTTCTGCATCTCATCTGAAGGGCAGCTCCATTTTTAGAGCGCAGTGTCCCAGTCACTGCATTGGGGCATTGGGATCCACATTCAGGCTACAGGATAAGCGCCCCCTGCTGGCTTCCCCAAACCTCTTCCAGCAGCAACCCAATGTTTTTCTAAGCCCAAACATGCTTAGCTTCAGGTGGATGACCTGTCCTGAAGTGCAAGCGGTATGGCTGCTGATAAAATAACAATGCCGCCTACACATTTTGCCTCTCTATGTTCCATGAGTGGGGTGGAGCCTTCACCCAAAACAACACAATGATGAGTAAAGAAAAAATGTAAAGCCAGTTTTAGAATGAACTGAAAACTGAAACATTAGTTGAATCAACGATAGTGACAACAATATGAATTGGTCATCGGACGTTAACAAGGATTGTGAAACTGAATTCAGTCGTGTAAAGCTTCAGCTTGGCAAAAAGACAAGATGATTACGATCAAGTGAAAAGACAAGAATGACGTTAGCCCCCCTAAGAACTGTTCACAGCGCAGCAACTGTCAAGGTCTGTGTCAGGGGTAACGCAGTGGCGTAGCTCGAGTTCGTGCCGCTCGGGGCGGGGCTTCAATTTGCTGCCCTCCATCATATCTGAATATGTTAACCTATTTAAATAGAAAATTTAAATGACTTATAGAGAAAAATGAAGATACATTTTGCATAGATTTATTCATATATAGAGAAACAGCAATAATTTTTCACATATAATTATTTATAAGCATCAACTAGACAAGAATATAGTAGACACACTGATAAGCCGTGTCCTAATTATTAGTATAATATAATTACGCTGTGAAAACCAGAACTAGTGTAGTGTACAAGTGAGAGGTGGGGATGTTTTCTGCGCAGAGCAAGAACACATTCGTATTGATAACGAAACGAAATTAGAAATTGTAAATTAGTTGTTTATCTTCCTAGAAATTATTATCAGTGTAATGTTTATGTTTATTTTTGTTATTGCCTCATATATTTCAACTGCTGTGTATGATGCTGTCACAGAAGGACAGTCTGAAAATTATTTTTGAAGCATTTGTGGATAAAAATCAGAGAATGTTATTTTTTTCATTCATGAGTGATATTTTTTCCAAACCCTGCTGCTTACACACGAATTGTACTGAGCCTATTGGCCAATAATGCCACCCCCAAAAATGTGCCACCTAGGGCAGACCGCTCCCTCCGCCTGCCCCTAGCTATGCCACTGGGGTAACGTGGAAGTCACTATGCTCTGCGCTGTGGTAGCCTACAATGACACAAAGAGCACATTGATTGTGTGGATCAAGTATAGACATACTACTCTCTCATGTTCAGGCAGTAAAAAAAATATTATAAGAAAAGTGTGCAAAGAAACACACTTCTATTGTCCCGATTGCAGCGTTGGGCTGTGTGTTGGTGACTGTCGTAAAACATGTCACTTTAAGAAATGTCATGTTTTATCTAAATCTGTGTCAGTAGAGCAGTGGACACTATACTTACCTCTCTTACTGTATTTATGTTGACCTTTTGGTAATTATGCATTTTTGTTATACATAATAATATTTTTTTCCTGTTGAAAAAAATTCAACATTTTTGACTCATTTTTCTGGGGGTAAACATAACACTGAGGAGTGTAAGTGCCACACGGGATGGATGGGCATCCTGAACAGCAGAGGGGAAGGTTCCTTACCCAGACAGAAAGCCCCAAGTAGACAAACAGGAGAGAAAGGTGCTGTACCCAAACAAGACTCCCCAGATGCATGGACAGACATCCTAGATGAAGGAGAAGAAGATTCCTTACCCAGATGGCAAGCCTCGGGCAGATGTACAGGCATCCCGGCCGGATATATTTGGAGTACCTTACCTGACTGGGATAAAAGGGAAGGGCAGGGAAGGACTGTCACTAAGGGCTGTTTATTCTCCCAGGGTGCTAGGTAGCAGCAGTCCTGGATATCAGTGCCCAGTCAGAAACCAGTAGGGCATGTTGGGAAATGTACTCCGGTAACACAGCCCTGCTGCAGGGAGTTACACTCCTTATAACTGGGAACTTTCATATGAACCAGAAGTACTTCAAACGGGCAAAGGTCCTGGCACTTGAGGAACTCCTGGGTCCTCAATAAAAGGGACTGCACCGCCTTGTGCAGACGACTCTGAGCTGGGAGGAAGGAAGGCAACACTCGACTGGAGGAGAGCAGCATGGTAGAGAGAGGAGAGGAGAAGAAACAACTTGTTTGTGCTTGTGTTTACGAGGTGTTTGTGTAATAAAAACAATTTATTTGAACCCGGGACTGTGTTGGTGTGTTCTTGTTTGGGGTTTTGGGCTCACTGGTGCCCCCTAGCCTTCACAGGGGGCTAATGAAGCAACACGGTTACAGATGATACCCAGGTAACAGTCCCTTATTTGACGCCTTTATGATAAAGTAAAGAAGAAAAGTGTTGAGCGTATCAATTACATCCCCCTTTCAAGCTCTTTTGATTTTTCAGCACACCAGTCTGGATCTGTTTTTGCAGTCATAAGACAGGCGAGGCAAAGGGAAGAAATCTGGAGGTCTGGTTAGAGGCTTTTGTTTTATTGTTCCAACATTGTGCCGCTTGCCTCGCTTCTCTGCTTGAGAAGTCAGTAGTAAAAGTCCCTCATTTTTCACTAGTCAGAGTGTAAGTGCAAGGATCATAGAAATCAGACAAAAATTTGAACTATTCACAACCTAAATAGATATATCTATTATTTGAATTATGGATGTGTAATTGTGGATACAGTATGTTAAAAAAGGGATTAGCATGAGGCATTAAATGTAGAAACACCTTTCCATAATGGAACTGGCAGCTAAATAAGATCTTCTTTTGAAGTGGAAGTTAGAATTTGGACTCTTGGCATGAAATGCTACAGTTATATAAATACAAACTGGCAAGCCATGCTGTTGACACAGATATCACAAAACAGACAATCGGATCAGTTGGTAAACACCAGACGCTGGACCGTCTACTTGTTGGCAAACTATCTTACGTAATAATAGTCAAACGCTTTTAAAAATTTCATTGAGAGCTAGGCACCACTCTTATTGCTGACGTTATTTTGTTCCCTCCTAACTACTACAACTCTCTCCACTTTACACAACTACAAGCAAATGCGTTTCCCATCTTCTTGATCTTATTAGAAAAGACAGACTAGAGTTTAACTGGACAATCTTTGATTTTCCTGACGGTTGCCTTGTCTTGAAGAAATACAATAGCCGTGTAAACGATTTGCATGGAGGGCTGATGGTGTGTGGGCTGGGCTTTCAGATCATTTCATCCATTTTAATGGTAGACCTACTTGTGAAAGGCAGGCCAGACAGGACCCATCTGCATTCTCTTTTTTGTAGAGGTAAGCGTGAACAGATTGCCTCCATGGTTGGCCTGCTGCAGTGTTTCACTCGGGCTCAGCTCGCTGCAGTATTTCACATGAGTGCCGCTCTGTCTGATGAAGCATTTCCAAGCAAAATGTTAGAGCAGGTGATCTGTGAAGCGGATCAGCAGGCGGCGTTTCGAACAGCAATGGCACACCAAAGGGTCGGCTCTGAAAAGCATTTTCTTTTCTGTGTGATTTTTTTTTTTGGTCAAATATTGATAGTAAGTGTCTATATGAATCCTGTAGGTCAGAGCTGGATTCTCTCTCTCAAACAGTTTGCACATAACCAACTCCAAAAAATAGCAAAAGCTAGCAATTATGATTTTTTTTTTTAATAAAAGAAAAGTAAAAGCAACTTGTGTTGGGAACCTGCATGTCACACTGGTGTCCCCTTGGCGCATACAAGATGACACACCACTTTGGAGTGGTCATCTGTCAAACAGAGCTGTAACACAAATCGGTAATTTATATGTATTGAGGCCAGCTGCCCTTTAGAGCCCAGTCACTGGCTGTTTGTTTTCATCAGTTGTGGGAGGCATTTCATTTCCTACCCCGCAGCATAGCTGAAAGGAGAAAAACATAAAAAATAACATATTTGTGCTCTGATTTTTTTATTTATTTATTTTTTTATTGTGGACATGCCTTAAACAAATTAACCTATTCTTCAATTACAGGCAGAAGTAAAGAATAAGACAAGAATTGACCCTGGGTGGGAAAACTGTGGCCCACTCGCCAAAGTTTTAATTGCTAATTAATCTCAAACAACATGGAGTGGAAGCCCAGCATTTGGGGATGGCCATGGGTTCAGACTTCAGGCAGTCATTGACTGTAAAGGATTTTCAACCAAGTATTGAAAGTGATTATGTTAGTCTGTCCAGATAATTTAGAGCCTGTGAAAATAAGGGGATCATATATAAAAATGGCTGTCATTCCTAAATGGCTCATATGATATTTCTGTTAAAGCCTTTGAATTAATGCTGAAAGCCTACACTTCAATTATGTCATTTGTGACAGACGGCCGGGGTCCTTGGCCAGTTGGGACACCCTTCTGAGGAGAGGACATGTCATCAGCAGTACTTCCCCTGGGACATGAGAACGAAGCCCCTCTGGGCTGCATTGGGACCATGGGCTTGGAGCTTAGAAGCTCAACCGACAGCTCCAGAAGTTGATCGGAAAGCACCTGTAGCACTTCAGTATAAAGGAGGCCATCTCACTCCACTTGGGAAGCCAGAGTCGGGTGGCAGAGTACAGAGCTTGCGAGAGAGGAGTGGAGGCAGCAGAAGAAAGGAAAGGAAAAGAAAAGAGATAAGGACAGAGTTTATTGGGGTTTGCGCACTGTGTGTATTGTGCAGGAACTATAAAAATAAATAGTGCATGTTTTGGGACTTCTGGCTGTCTCAGTGTCTGTCTGTGTCCGGGCTTCTTCTACAAATTATTATTTTGTTTCAAATCCATTGTGGTGGTATATACAGGCAAAATTTTGAAAACTGTGTCACTGTCCAAATACTTACAGACCTAACTGTAACAAAGTGAAAGATCACATGGGAGCCTTTATTGATAATCTCCCAAGACGTGGGCACATGTGTTCAGATGACTTGAAGATGAAAAAACCAACACGGACGCCTGACAGGTTCAGTAAGTTCTCGTGTACGTACCCGCAATCTGCCCTTATGCCCAAACCTTTAGAAATAGAAGGCAAGACGAAGAAGAAGAACAACTACAATCACAGACAGACAGCAGACAGGTTCAAGAAGTTAAAAAGGACTTCTTCATCACTTTTATGCAAGACCAGTGCTGTTATAAGACACGTTACTTTGTACTTATTTACTGAGAGACACTTTAACACCCACAGGGAGTGTAAGACACATGAACAGTATTAACAGCTCCATACCGTTTACATCTGGGGGTCCTCTGTTGTTAAGGTGTCTAGGTCTTCATTCAGAATTCATAGTCAGGTTTATCATTATATTGGTGGACTACACCTCTGCAAAAGCCAACCTCCAGTCTTGCACTTCTGCTTAATTTCCACTGGTTTCAGGTGAGGTGATTCACCGTTAAACTGAAAATATTCTGCTGAATCTACTTTATCAGTTCCTTTGAGAAGTTTGAAGACCTGGATTTATGTCCCCACACAGCTTCCTCTGCTTGAGACTAAACAGGTTTAATGCTCTTGAGTTGTCAGAGTAAGCCATGTCCTTAAGTCCTTAAGGGGTGCACTTGGTTGATCTCCTCTGCACAGCTTCAAGTGCTGCTATGTCTTTCTTGCAGTGTGGTGACCAGAACTGCACACAGTACTCCAGAAGTGGTCTCACTAGTGCATGATTTAGTCTGAGCATAACGTGCCTTGATTTTCATTCAACACTTTTAACAAAATAACCTAAATTTTGTTTTGTCCTTTTAATTGTTTCTGCACATTGTTTAGATGATGAAAACGCTGTGTCAGCATAAACCCCTTAATCTTTTTTAGAGTTTGCTTCTTGTAGGTCAGTGTCTCCCATCTTGCATTTATAATTGACCTTCTCCTACATGTAGCACTTTTCCAGATTATACTGCATTTTCTAAGTGTTGTCCCAGTTCTCAAGATTGCCCAAATCTTTTTGAAATCTTTTTGGTGCCTCCTCAGTGCCTGCCATTTCTCCAATTTAAATATTGTCGGAAAACTTCATACGTTTACTAGCTATACCGAAATCTGTGTCATTAATATAAATTGATAAAAATAACAGTCTGAGGACAGACTGCACTGATGACCTCACTCCATGTGGAGCTTTCTCCACTTATCTGTATTCTTTGTCACCTGCCAGTTGACCCAACTTGAGGGGTTGTGGGTTACCTCTGACTCCTGCAGCTTCTAATTTCTAGTTTCATATGTAGGACTGTATTAAAGTCTATATAAATGATGTTGCACACAATGGGCAGTTGGAAAATCGAGAGTACGCCTTATGAGAAGGAATTAGGAGTCGTAGTGGGCTTGACACTATCAACTCCCAGACAGTGTTCAGAAGCCATTAAGAAGGCTAACAGAATGTTAAGTTATATAGCAGGATTACAAGTCCAAGAAGGCTTTGCTCAATCTTTAAAATGCTCTGGTGAGGCCTCATCTTGAGTCCTGTGTGCAGTTTTGGTCTCCAGGCTACAAAAAGGACATAGCAACACTAGAAAAGGTCCAGAGAAGAGCGACTAGGCTGATTCCAGGCCTGCATTATGGGGTTGCATTATGAGGAAAGATTAAAAGAGCTGAGCCTTTACAGTTTAAGCAAAAGAAGATTAAGAGGTGACATGACTGAAGTGTTTAAAATTATGAAGGGAATTAGACCAGTGGATTGAGACTGTTATTTTAAAATGAGTTCATCAAGAACACAGGGACACAGTTGGAAATTTGGTAAGGCTGAATTTTGCATAAACATTAGGGAGTTCTTTACACAAAGAATGGTAGACTTTGGAATAAGCTACCAAGCAGTGTGGTAGACAGTAAGATTGATGTTTTTTGGAAGAAATAAGTGGATAGGACTGGCGAGCTTTGTTGGGCTGAATGGCCTGTTCTCGTCTAGAGTGTTCTAATATTCTAATGTATTTTTTGCTTTTGTCAGATATTGCAGTTGATTGTTAAAAAAAATGTAAAAGATTGATTTAGCAAGATCTTCCACTCATAAACCCACGCTGGCTGTTATTCAGTCTATTATTTTCATAGGTACTGAGGTGCTATAAAAGTCCACTGCAGTTCTCAGTGAATTCTTAAATTCACAAAGTTTTAAGTACATATCTTCTGAAGGTGTATTCAGGTAGTCCAACGTGTTGTCATTCCTCAGCGTCCTCAAATTAGATTCCCTTATTCTTTCATGTTAATGGCTCTCACCACTCAAGACATTACAGTCCACTTGAAGTCAGCGCATTTCTACCATCCAGATGGCCAACAATTTCAGAAAATTTAGACCATTCGAAAAGGCATTTCTTTCTTGGGTTGTGGGTAAATTAAAAACAATAAATAAAACTATTTTGTTAAGCACAGTCTGGCATGGTCCAGAACTATCTTGGTGACAGTGTTGTGTCTTTGTCACACAGGCTTCTCACACCTTGACGTCATGCTGGTGGAGTGCTATGATCCAAAAGGTGACCACTGGAATATTCTTCAGACTCCTATTCTGGAGGGACGCAGTGGCCCAGGCTGTGCGGTGCTCGATGACAGCATTTTTCTTGTCGGAGGTTACAGCTGGAGCATGGTATTTAACTTTTGTTTTTTTCATTTGATGCTGGTCCAGTTCCCATAACATGTACTTTGATTAAATGTATGTAATTAATCGTGATTAATCCCACTTAACATTAAAACGTGTAATTATAAAATTAATACATAAATCATGAAGTAAATACACACTGAATCACACAATTAATTTAGAATCAAAACAAAGAAATCTTAAAACATGAATGTCAAAGTTTAAACTTAAACAATGACCTTAAACCTGAACTTTTAACCAAATCCTACTTGAGCAAATACAGTACAACCTGAATGTGAATGCCTTCCTAAAAGGTAAGTTAAAAAGAAGGCAGTAAGAAAGCGAGGCCAATGAGTTAATTCTCAAATTAGCATAGCATATGAAACACAGACAAGTCAAAGTAAAAATTAAACCATCGAAACGATGTTGACTTTGAATGCACTGATAATTGAAAGAATACACATCTTTTAAATGGCCATACTTTAAAACTTGTGTTAAAGCTCCGCAAATACCATCCTCGATCATTCATCACCATAAACACCTTGATAATTATACTCTACATAAGTGTTTTTCAACTGGTCTGCTGTGAAAATAACAATGTAGTGCCCCTGGTCCTGAGCTGAGGGAAACACGCTGCTCAGGTGGGCCAACCTGGAGAAGCCGACATAAAAACAGCTCTGGAATGGCCGCACTTTGAGCACGTGTCGGGGGTCCATTTGCCTGGGTGCGTGTTTGCCAGCGACTTTCACAGTGCTGTTTTTTTGCCACCCCCTGTCTCACCCCTTTGATCAATTTAGCACGTGTATAGATTTAATGCTTTTGTGGTTGGTAGAATCGTGGTGCGCCTCTGGATTTTTTGGGTTGCAAAATTGGACCATGACAGAAAAAAGGTTGGAAAATACTGCTCTACCTACATCTTTGCTCCTGGCACACTAAAAAAGCTGCTATCTCACTTTAAAAACTGACATGGTACCTTACTTGGGTGGTTATGTTGCGTTCTTTGCATAAATTAGTGAAGATACTGCAAACTGGAATCATGGGTAAGGATAATCATGACACTTCTGTTTCGTAGAATGTTGTCATTTTATTAGGGCAGTCAGTATTGTTAGTTACCTAGCAGACTGGCAAGTTAAATACACAGGTAATATTGAGGCTTATTGTGATTTTAGTGCCACTCAAAGATAACTTATGTAGAACTTATGTGATATGACATTACAGTAACATGAAAGGAAAAAGAAAGAGAGCGTCATTTTTAACTTCACAACTTTTCTCTAGCTTTGCACCAGGACTACCATAAACCCCCCTCCACAACCCCTTTCCTATGCCAAGTCAAGGTGAATTCTGAAAGTCCCTAAAGTCTTACTGTCTACCACACTACTTGGTAGCTTATTCCAAGTGTCTATCATTCTTTGTGTAAAGAAAAACTTATTAATGTTTGTGTGAAATTTACCCTTAACAAGTTTCCAGCTGTGTCCCCGTGTTCTTGATGAACTCATTTTAAAATACAAGTCTCGATCCACTGGACTAATTAATACCCATCATACTTTTAAACACTTCAATCATGTCACCTCTTAATCTTCTTTTGCTTAAACTGTAAAGGCTTAGCTCTTTTACTCTTTCCTTATAATTCAACCCCTGTAGCCCTGGAATCAGCCTAGTCGCTCTTCTCTGGACCTTTTCTAGCACTGCTGTGTCCTTTTTGTAGCCTGGTGACCAAAACTGCACACAGAACTCAAGATGAGGCCTCACCAGTGTGTTATAAAGGTTGAGCATAACCTCCTGTGACTTGTACTCCACACATCGTGTTATATATCCTAACATTGTTAGCCTTCTTAATGGCTTCTGAACACTGTTGGGAAGTTGATAGCTTAAAGTCCACTATGACTCCTAAATCCTTCTCATAAGGCGTACTCTCGATTTTCAGACCGCCCATTGTGAATTCAAACCTAACATTTTTACTTCCTATGTGTAATACTTTACATTTACTGACATTAAATTCCATCTGCCACAAATCTGCCCAAGCCTGTATGCTATCCAAGTCCTTCTGTAATGATATAACGGATTCCAAATTATCTGCTAGTCCACCTATCTTGGTATCATCTGCAAACTTAACCAGCTTGTTACTTGTATTCCTATCTAAATCATTTCTATATATTAAAAATAGCAGCGGCCCTAGCACTGACCCCAGTGTAACACCACTCTTAACATCGGCCAGTTCTGATGAGGTTCCTCGCACCATCACCCTCTGCTTCCTGTGTCTGTCTGTAAGTATAAATCAAGGGCATGTGGCATATCATTGTGAACCATGTAACACGAAATGTTACACTTTTAAATAAAAATTTTATTTCATAAAATTTTTAACAGTAGTATGTAAATATAGTACTGGATATGTACATAATTCTTTAGGTACACACTTAACTTTTCTGTGTTATTGTTTCGTAATGTTAAAAAAAAAAATTACATGAAAATGCCACCCTGACCAAAGCACTGCCTAAGGCGATCGCCTCGTTGCTGGCCCTGGATGCGACAATATTTTTCAAACAGGCCACATTAATTGCAAAATTGACACATTAACTTTCCCTTGGCCTAGTAATTTTATATAAATATTTAATCCTAGTCATTCACAGATGTATTTTTTTGCATAAACAATTAACAATGCCTTTTCTGTCTAAACTCATACCAGTAAGGAAAATTACATCACAGAGCTGTTCATTCCTAAGTAAATATAACGTCCACATCCAGAAAGACTTTATTTATGCAAAAGAAATAATCCAGTTTACAGAAAAGGGAAAACAATCAGAAAAAGCAGAAATTAAGAGGAAAGAAAGTGGAATAAGAGCAGAGAACAAAGCAAATCTCTGGCTAAGTACCTGGACTGGCTAGAAAACTCTTGCGGTCTTATGTAGCATCACGTGACACTTTCTGTAGTAACCAAGTCTTCAGCGCGACAGCAAGGAACACGGAGAGAAAAACAAACAAACATAGAGCAATGTATCCAGTTGAGAATGTTTTAGGAGGAATTAAGGTGTAGCAGACCACCTAATGGCATAAGAAATGAGAAAATAGAGAGTGATGGGTACAGCTGTATTGTTCCCCATGCCATCCTTCCATTAAGGGTCTCCCAGTCAATATTTCCTAAAATGAAATCGCACTCTCATTTTTTAAAAGTACATAATACAACACTGGAGGTGGCAGAGCGACACATTAATTTGGAAAGCTGTTAAACCACTGCTGTTAGACCAGTGTTTGAGTAATGGTCAGGTGAACTCAATATAGAATATCTACATTCTCTCTGCATCCCCATATTTTCTCAGGATACTCTAATATCATCCTGTACCAAACAAGCTGGACGGGCCGTTAATGTATCAGAGCTAAACTGATAATGTGTGAACCAGCTAAACTGGGACTTGAACAGCACACAAGGTTGGGCAGATGACATTTGCTAACCAGCATCATAGGCCTAACAAATCAGACACTTCATGGGCCCCTATGGTCCTGGGGCCCCCAGCCAGTGCCCATTGTGCCCATACATTAGGACGGCCCTGCCTAGGAGTCACAGCAGACTCATCACTGTCAACATCAAGGCAGTCGACAGAAGTGATTACAAAGGGCTAACAGAATGTTAGGTTATTTAGAATGACATATAGAGCACAAGTCCAAGGAGGTTATGCTTAAGCTATAATAAAAGACAGGAAAAGTGAGATCAACCAATAACCAATTTAAAACAAAAACTGGGAAAAAGAAAGACAAGCACCAGTGAAATTATTGTTGACGCTGAGCCTCCTTCTGTGCCTCTCTTCTCAGGCTATGATGTTTGCTTATCTGTTGTGAAACTCTGTTCTCTTTACTCTCCGGTTCAAAATGAACGCCAACTTCCAGAGACTCTGTTCATTAAACAGGCCGCAGGCCGAATAGGCAGCACCTCCAGGGTCAGTCGTGAAGTGACCTCAGTGGGCTTCATCCTCTGGACTGTCGGTGAAAGAAGAGAAGCTGTTCACGACTGCAGTCCCCCACATGCTGGCATCTGTGTGGTCACCTCAAAAGTGCCACAGAGATGCTCCGGATTCACTTGCATGTGACACTATATATAGCACTGAATATCTCATCCAGAGTACTGTGTACCGTTTTTATCTCCTTATTACAAAAACGATGTGGCAGCATTAGAGAGAGAGTCTGGAGGAGAGCGACTCTGGGACTGTGAGGAAGGATTGAAGGAGCTGAACCTTTTCAATTAAAGAAACTGAGACTGAGAGGTGACATGTCTTTAAAATTATGAAGGCAATTAATACAGTAGATGCCAGCTGTTACTTTAAAATAAATTCTTCAACAACAACATTTATTTATATAGCATATTTTCATACAAATAATGTAGCTCAAAGTGCTTTACATGATGAAGAGAAAAAAAGACAAAGTAAGAATTAAAATAAGACAACACTAATTAAAATACTGTAGAAGAAAAGTAAGGTCCGATGGCCAGGGAGGACAGAAAAAACAAAAAAAAACTCCAGAGAGCTGGAGAAAAAATAAAATCTGCAAGGGTTCCAGGCCATGAGACCACCCAGCCCCCTCTAGGCATTCTACCTAACATACAGTAAATGATCAGTCCTCATTGTATTCAGGGTTCTCATGGAAGGATTTGATGATGACGATAACAAGAACACGGTGACACAGTTGGAAACTTATTAAGGGCAGATTTTGCACAAACTTTTCTCCACACAAAGAGCCATGGACAGATAGAAAGAATTGCCAAGTAGTGTGGTAGACACTGGGACTTTAAGGACCTTCAAGAACTTGACTTGATGTTATTCTGGACAATCTAGGTGAACAGGGTGGATGAGCTTGTTGACAATTGTCTCTTTGTCACAATTGTTCTAATGTTCTTCTAATGATCAAACAAACAGGCGGGTTAGGTTGTCTGGTGGCATACCACACAAGTGTGGCACCTGTCTTACACCTGATGCTGCCAGGGTAGGCTCAGACACCCTGTAAATGTGTTATGGAGTAAGTAAGCTTAGAAGATTGTTATTTCATTTTAAACAAGTTTCTAATTTAATATGGTATGGTAGTGGATAGCACTGCTGCCTCACCATTGTGGAGTCCTGGATTCAGATCAACTGCCTGTGTGGATTCTGTCAATTCTGTATGGGTTTTCTCTGGTTATTCTGGTTTTCCTCTCACATTCTAAAAACACATCTGATAGGCTCTTTGGAAACTCTAAACTGACCTCAAGCAGACTGGCACTTCACCCATGGTTGGATTCTGCCCTGTGCTTTTCTGCTTGTAACGTTTGAGCCACTGATGCCCCTGAATCACAAAAAGCAAGGTTTCTGTTACTCCCACACCAACCACATAATCTCGTGTACAGATGCCCTGTCTTCTTGATAGCTTCATTTTCCTCTTCTCTAGTTACAATTCCATTACTTCTTGTATGGCTCCCTATTTCCAAAGAAGAAAATGTATTATTTAGTCTTGCTTATACTCACTCAGAAGCACTCCACTTTCCCAGCCTTCTCTTTTTTTTTAAATGTTGTTTAATATACAAACATTCATAAATGGCCTGCTGAATCTACTGTAGATGTAAAACCAGTGGCTTTTGCTCCAATGCTAAACCCTGCATTTTTCTTTCTCAGAACTGTCAAATTGCTTCTATAAGTTTCCATTTTCACTTCCCACCTTAGTATAGACAACTGTCTTCCCAAGAGGCCACAGAGCTCATTGCAAGCTTATCCTTCATCGTCTCACATTAAGTTAGAAATCTCCTTTGTATCTCATTGCAAAGCTATGGTGCCCTCTTCAGGTTACATGTGGCACTGCATTTTTTAAACTGGTCACTGCAAACAGGAGCCAGGCTAGGCAGCAGTGGCTAAAAGACAACATCTCTGAAATAGGAAAATCCAGTATGTGTTACGTACATTTTTTATGAACAATTTCACTTCATCCTACCATAAGGAAGCTAAAGCAAAATTGGTCTTTGCATGGAAATTGAAGCAGTAGACCTTAAATACTTGAGTCTGACATGAAAGGCTGTACTTTATTCAAGACAAAAAAGACCATTTAAAAGCGTACACTGACCTGTATGGAAAATATGATCATACCAGTTATGCCATTCTGTGTACTTGCCAGGAACATGAAATTAAACCTGGATTACCCACTTTTAGAAGAAGTGAAATAACATACAGTAGTTGGGAAAAAAATACAGAAGTAGAAAGTTGGAGGAAAGCAGACGTGTACTGGTGAGCTAGCATTTGTTTTTCTGCTCTGACTCTACTCATCTAATATATCAGTCTACAAAACCAGCTCTTTTACTGGCAGCACAGAATGCAAGGCAGGAGCAAACACTGCACAGGACTCCAGTTCATCAGAGCAAACTCAAGCACATTCTCATTCATTCAATTATAAGTGCGTCAGTTCCAATGCAGGATAAAAGTGGGCTGGAGCCAATTCTAGCAGGATCTGGCACAAGGCAGGAACCAACCTTGGATGAGATACCAGTACATCACAAAGTAAACACATTTACAAACACTCACACTGGGCCAGCTTAAACTAGACTCGTAATACTTGAGAGGGGGACTGGAGTTGCCAAATGAAATTAAGTAAGCAAGTTACTTCACCAGTGTTAGGAGCCTCAGACCAGAATGACTGTAAAATGTGAAAGGTGTCACTGGGTCAAGGTTAATATGCATGGATTTAGCTGGGTTTAGATAAGTTTAGGTATAAAAAAAAGATGACTATATGCTGGGGCAGCACGGTGGCGCAGTGGGTAGTGCTGCTGCCTCGCAGTTAGGAGATCTGGGTTCCCCTCCCGGGTCCTCCCTGCGTGGAGTTTGCATGTTCTCCCCGTGTCTGCTTGGGTTTCCTCCCACAGTCCAAAGACATGTAGGTTAGGTGCATTGGCGATTCTATATTATGCTTGGTGTGTGTGTGTGTGTGTGCGCGCCCTGTGGTGGGCTGGCTTCCTGCCCGGGGTTTGTTTCCTGCCTTGCGCCCAGTGTCGGCTGGGATTGGCTCCAGTAGTTAGGATATAGCGGGTTGGATAATGGATGGATGGACAACTAAAAATGAAGCAGAAACATGTCACTTGACCAATAAGTGCTTCATCAGCAATGAATGACTTCTCATGAAGCAATTGGGTTGAAAACCCAAAGCCACTGCGGCCCTCCAGGACCAGCGCTGCTCAGCCCTGATTTAAAGGGTCTGAGCCATAAATAGCAAATAAATTAAGTGAAGTTAATTAGCGGCAAAAACTTCTCACTAACAAAACAGTTAGAATTAAAACCTGTAGCCACTGCGGCTCTCCCAAATCGAAATTGGGTACCCTCACCCAACACCCTTTTCTCTAGTAAAAGAGGGAATTGTGGGCCACAGAAGTTAGTATTGCTGCCTCATGGGCCCAGAGCATTTTATTTTTGACATCCTGTGTGGAGTTTTCACGTCCTCCACATATTCACAGGAGCTTTTCTTCTACATGCCCGTGTCATGCGTGCTGAGTTAATGCCAACTTTCATGATGTCTGTGTGTGTGTGTGTGAATGCACGGCATCTTGGACTGGCACCTCATCCACAGTTGGTTCAAGTCTTGAACCCGGAGTTGCTGGTTTAGGCTCTGCCCCCAAACCTTCAACTGGATCAAGGAGGTCTGATAATGGATCACTGGATGATCAGCAGTTCGTACTCCTTTTGGCAGCTACCGCTGAAGTATCAGCCAACCAACAGAAGTGCGTGTAGCGATAAACTCCTACTTGCTCCAATGTAAAAAGCTTCTTTTAAAATCTTTAAGCCTATAAAGAAACTTTATAAAGAGTTGCCCTGAAAAATAAATGGAAGTCAATAGCCACTGAAACCCCCCCGAGTCTGCGGCTCTGTGGGTCCGCATTATCGATGGATTTGCTCCTTGTTATTTCGTTTTTGGTTCTAATCTTGTGTGTGGGGAGTGCGTATAATAAACACAGATGGTTTGAAACCCGAGAGGTTTTTAATTAGACCGCGTGGGCATATTTGCTGAATTCCATCTGTAGGAGTGAGTTAGGAATATTTCAATTTTGCCCATCTTGAAATGCGGGCCGGGGAGTGAAGCATAAGGCTGCTTTATTATTTAAAACACAAAACCTATTATTGAGGTAGAATTACTCAGCAGCCTAAGCCATTTTGTGCTGTTAGTTGCACAACCTTCACATTAATCGCTTGGAGAGAATGCTTAAATACGCCTTTGTAGTGTTAGGCAGAGCCCAGCGATCAGATGATGAAGCTTATAGAGAAACACAGGAGCATTCACTCGCTTTCACAGGGCATTTATTATTCTTTCTTTTCCTTTGCAGGGAGCCTATAAGTCATCTACCATCTGCTACAGTCCGGAAAAAGCAACGTGGACGGAACTGGAAGGAGACGTGGCTGAGCCTTTAGCTGGCCCAGCCTGTGCTACAGTCATTTTACCAGCGTGTGTGCCATTTAACAAATAAAGCAACTTGGGAGAAGAAAGGAGGAACGGACTGTGTAGAGTGTGGTCACATAGTGGTCATGGAGTGATGGGCCACAGGACCATTACACTCGCAAAACCACGCAGTACTAGAAAAACAAGCCTTCATTTCATCAATCCAGCAGTATAACTGACTAAATCAAATCATGCTTTGATTGTGTATGAATTATGTCTGGTATCTTATGAGCTGAGGTGAATCAGTGGAAGAGTCCAAGGGAGTCGCACCTTTATTTTTTTTAACTACTCTTTTGGCTTATCAACAGCAGTGCACAGAGCCTGATGATTTTGGATACTTTAGCACTTACCATAAAAAAATTAATTGTCTGTTGCAAACTTTAATGAAAAGGTTGAGTTATTCATCATAAGTGACATTTTCATTCATAACGCCATCCATTCACTAATTCTTTAACCGAGCTGAGGATCATGGCAGCAATAAATCCTGGACAGGACGCCAGCCCATTCCATGGCACACTCACATTCACACACACACACACACACAGACTTTTTATATACGTTAAAGGAAGGCACCGTTCTTGTTGACATCTGGAGGTCTTCAGATGGCAATAAGGCCAAGGGAAATGCCACCCATTTTACCTTCTAATCAGTTAAATTCATAGATCATTTGAAATGTTTCTCTTTTTAGATTTCCATGCAATTCATTTTCATGCCCTGTTACAGTATATGCCATTCATCTTTGATTTAAAGTTGCGAGAATTATTTTTGTGAATCCCAGCCTGGTCACTTCCTGTGTGGAGTTTGCACGACTCCCCTGTATCTTTGTGGGTTGTTCCAAGTGCTTTATCCTTTCCCCCTAAATCCCGTGATGTGCCAGTTAAGTAGCCACTCCAAACTGGCTCTGTATGACTGCGTATGGCTATGTGATCTTGTGGGTCCAAATCCCACTACTGACACCACTGCATGGTCACTTCACCTGCCTGTGCTCCCTTTGGAAAAACAAAAAAAGAAATGTAATTAATTGTATCTCAAATGGTGTATTTCACCCTTGATAAAGTCAGTCAGTCAGTGTCCAATCCGCTATATTCTAACACAGGGTCACAAGGGTCTGCTAGAGCCAATGCCAGCCAGCACAGGGTGCAAGGCAGGAACAAATCATGGGCAGGGCACACACACAAACACACACACACACACTAGGGACAATTTAGGATCGCCAATGCACCTAACCTGCATGTCTTTGGACTGTGGGAGGAAACCCACGCAGACACAAGGAGAACATGCAAACTCCACACAGGGAGGACCCAGGAAGCGAAACCAGGGCTCCTTACTGCGAGGCAGCAGCACTACCACTGTGCCCCCGTGCGGCCCTCCCTTAATAATGGTGTCAGCCAAATAAGAAGTAACAAAATGTAAACTGAAGATTGTGGTCAATGAAACAGAATAGAGTTTGTAGCCAGTATTCAAGCTAACAATTAACAAAAATAACACTAGACATTTTCTATTGTTTCCACAACAATGGTTCTGCAGAAAAAAGTAATTTGCTTTTAATACGGTGAAGATACTTGAAATCCAAAAATACATACAGTATAAACAATTATATTCCTTAACCTCTTAACCCCTGTAAATATTTTTAGAGGCCAGGGAATGACTATAAATAATTAAAAACAAAAAGATAGATAATGGTTTATGATTGGAGGATTGGCACTGGGCATAGGGATGTTACATTATTATATGTAAAAACGAGTGCAGAACAGCAATTTTGGTGCACCAACCTGGTTGTTCAACATTTATTCTGAATACACAAACCAAATAAAAGTAGGTGCTCTGCAGCACAAAACAGAACGAAAACAAATGCTCTTGAAATCAAAAAGGAGCCGTGAGGCTTTGTTAAGACTTTGTAGGTGAGTCACCTATTAGGAGCTCCGTCCTGCAGTGTGCTCTTTATACATTTGTATTTCGGGGACTGGAAGGGGCGGAGTCAAACGCACTCACTGGGCTCCTCACTCCTCACTGAGGAGTGAACTGGAGAGGACATGGTTAGCACCAGCGCCCCCTCTCGACCCAGGGTGGTAACACATACCTCAGAAGAGCCCGGAGAGTGACAAAGTGACGTGCATGCGTGACAATCTGAGCTTTGTTTCTTCAAGATTTGGAGCTTTTTGCATAAAGAATTAATCAGAAAAAAGAGCTGGTGTTCCAGGACAGTCATCACATTCAA
The DNA here is from genome assembly GCA_026402145.1 of Polypterus bichir lapradei. Lineage (NCBI taxonomy): Eukaryota > Metazoa > Chordata > Cladistia > Polypteriformes > Polypteridae > Polypterus > Polypterus bichir. Next base: position 2,968,095 of record JANRMT010062820.1, read on the forward strand.
CCACTCAGCTTCGGACATCTTAAAACAGGAATTGTATGCACAAACATGCATGTTTCTTGTACTTTAACAACCATCTAAAACATCTGCGTACCTTAAAAGTTTAAATGGCAGACTTCTTCTTTCCTGGCTCTCCATAAATGATGAAGAAAGCATTGGGGTTTTTTATCCTTCCAAAGGAAGACTTTGAGTGCCTTTTTGCGTAGACGCTACTTTATGCTGTCAGAAGCTATCGTTAAAGCTGGTTAGATGAAGGGAAATGACAGTCCTGGAACAAAAACAGAATCCTGAGGAAAACAGAACTGCATTGTCTGAATGTGCGGTGCAGCCTGTGAATGTGTAGTCAATTATGTGAAAATAATGGACGCTCCTAACAAAGTGACCGCTCAGATTAAGTGCCATTAACATGACAGGATATAATCACCCAGCATTTGGAGAACAACGGTACACCCAGCAGGGGCCGTACACTCAGATTTTCCGAGTGAGTCAAAGTGCTTTGGCGTGAGGTGAACTTGTAATTCAATGTCTAATCGGCCAGGTCCTATTGATTTTCTTGTATTATTTCCTATTTATTAATTCCATTCAGGATACTATTAAAAAAGAAAGAAACCATTTTAGCATATGCTACAAATGAAAGAAACATCTGACAACTCATGTCTTTGGCATCACCTCTCCCTAACAAGATGAGTAACTTCTTTTTAATGGTGTTCAATTTATCCAGGCACACAATGTGTCTCAGAAGATCATTTAACATTATTAACTTTCTGTATGAAAAAACTCAGGTTATATTGAGACCGTCTTCGGTCAAGTACCACCGCTTCATTTCACTCTCTTTTATGAAATGAAACAAAAAGGTTAAAACAGCCTGGCAGGGTCCTTTGCGAATTGAAACATTTGTATTAAATCGCCCAGTAATCTCGAAAGCCGCTGTCCCTAATTACTGTAATACCTTTCACAACAGAGGTTCTTTTTCAATGCCGATTGTCTATTCATCCATCTATTTTTTTTTATAATACACGTTTTCAGGAAGTTGGAGTCTCTCTGGATAGCAACGGGTGCAACACAGAGCAGAATGAAAGTCCAACATTAACACACAGTGATCCCTTACTTTATATCCACGAGAACACGAACAATGAAAACCAGCTGGGAACTGAGCCCATGCCTTCTGAGCAACGAGGTGACAGTGCTACTCATTGCGCCACCATGCAGACCACACTTTTTAAACTAGTTTCATGCTATTTTGTTTGGTAGAGTGATGCAGGCCAGGTTACCTCTCCTGAGATTCCCCTCCTTAATTTCCTCTGGCAGCACACTTCCATTAACGAACAGGGCCATTTGTAACAACAACCTTAGCACATATGCAGTTGGACTTCAGAACACCTCTACCTCTGGATGTGCTTGACAAACATTCCCTCATTTCTCTTATTCATCTATCTTCCTTTTCATAAAACATTTCCAGTTCATGTTATGCTGCGGCGTACATTCTAAGCAACAAAAGCCTAGTCAGATATGTGCTGCCTATGTATTTTGGTTAGTGTGCTTATTGTAATTCTGTCCAATGTATTTTTGTTCATTTTTCTGTGTATATAACACTATTACAATAGAATGCGTTCATATAGAAGATATGCTTGTGGAACATTTTGGTGTGTGGTATTTATAGCCTAAAGTCAATATAGAGCCCATAACTCAAAGCGTTCCGTTCCCCTGTGGTATCCAGCACTTGTCGTGTGCCTTTAGGATGCCTATAAACCAGCACTGAACATTGAAATATTCAGATGCTGCATTTAATGGATTATGGGCACCGTACAGCTTGACATATTATGGGTCACTGGAAGAGTGGAAAAGTACTTAAGAGGTTGTAATTATTATTTTTTATCTGTAAATGTTCTTTTTTACTCAGCCCCTCAGTATAAACTCCCTACTATAGCCCATCACTGACAGAAAGTGTGAAACGTCAGTTGCTTACCTTGTAAAGGTACTTAATTGTCCTGTGCTTTTTAGTAACCTGACTTAAAATGTATTGTAAATCTTTTTATCACAAAACTAGGCATGAGATGTTTAAAATCTACCGGAAGACCGCTAACCAATGAATGTAAATTTTGTACAGTATTAGAATGTGTAAATGACGCTTGCTTGGTGAGAAAGAAATTTAAATAAAACTTTATGTAAGAAGCTCACTCTTTCTTCAGTGTATTACTTACAGTACTCATCTTTACGTAGGTGTCCAAAATGTCAAGAGAAGTGTGAAGGACCCATGAGGCGACTTTTAATAAGTGAAATTTTCTCTCACATTGTCAATATGTGTTGTTCTGTTAATTAGCAACTCTAAATGGGTCCTGCGTGCATGAAGATGGCTGTGTGTGAGCCCTACGATGGGCTGGCACCCTGGTACTGACATGGGCAAATTTGTTGGTATCCCTCCACGAGAAAAGAAGAAGCAACAATCGTCTAGAAACTGACAACAAGTCATTGGCACCCATCAATTACTTATCCCATATTAAACAAAAATCAGACTTTGCTTTAGAGTTTTAATTTAACACAATATTTCAAATAATAACACAAATGAAAATAGCATGGGCGAAAATAATTGGATCTCTAACTTATTATTTTGCTGTACAACCTTTAGAGGCCATCACTGCACATAAGCAATTCCTGGAGCTCACAATGAGACTTCGGCACTTGTCCACATGTAGTTTGGCCCGGTCATCCTGCTCTAGCTGTGTCAGCTTTGATGTTTCATGTTTGTTCTTTCGTAGATGTTTGATAGGATTCAGATTAGAGCTCACAGTAGGCCACTTCAGAACAGTCCGATGTTTTCTTCTTGGCCATTCTTGGGTGCTTTTAACTGTGTATTTTGTCTCATTTTCCTTTTGAAGGATCCATGACCTGTAACTGAGACAGAGCTTTCTGATACTGGGCTATACGTTTTACTTCAGAACATCTTTTGATAGTCTTGAGATTTCATTGTTGCCTGCACAGACTCAAGGCACCCCAGGCCTGATGCAGCAAAGCAACCCCAAAACATAACCAGGCCTCGTCCATGTGTCACAGTAGGTATGGTGTTCTTTTGTTTGAAAGCTTTATTTTTTAATTTGTGGACATAGAGCTGATGTGACTTGCCAAAAAGCTCCAGTGTTATCTCATCTGTCCAAAGGACATCCTTACGGAAGTGTTGTGGCTTGTCAGTATGCATTTTAGCAAATTCCAGTCTGGCTTGTTTATGTTGTTCTTTCAACAGGAGGGGAGTCCACTGTCATTCAAAAAGCAACGGATGGTGTGATCAGACACTGATGGACTTTGACCATGGAGCTCAGCGTGTATCTCTTTGGAAGTTGTCCTTGGCTTTTTGTCCACCATTCTCACTATCCTGCCCATTCTGAGGTCGATTTTCCTCATGCAGGGATGTCCAGGGAGGTTGGCTACCGTCCATGGACCTTAAACTTTTTAATATTTACAACTATTGTCACAGGAACATTAATCAGCTTGGAGATGGCACTGTAGCCTTTGCCTTTAACATGATTGTACATAATTTTCTTTTTGATCTCCTCAGACAGCTCTCTCCTTTGATTCCTCTAATCCCTGTTCAGTGTGGAACACACAATGATATCAAACAGCAGAGTGACGACTTTTGTCCGTTTAAATAGACTGAATGACTGATTGCACGACTGGAGACATGTGAGATAATAATTAAAGAAAACAGCTAGTTTGAGAAATCACCCTAACCCAGTTATTTATAATCTTGTTTAAGGTTACCAACAAATGTGTCCAGGCCATTTTAGAATATATTTCTAGAATAAGCAATACTTGACCTCTTTCATACTTGCTTTGCTTGACTTGATGACATGTCAAAGACATGCAGGTGTACAGGGGACAACTGCTTCTCATTTCATCACTTTTCAGGAGGCAGGCAGCACTTTTTTAATGAGCTGTAAGGGTAACAACAAATGTATCCATGACAGTTGGATTGTTATGACCAAGGCCACTGGGTACTCACCGGCAACCCAGAACTGGATAATCGGGTAACATAACTGAAGTAATACGCCACGGCAACGTCACAGTTCAAAAGCCCTAGGAACAACAGCCAGCTGGGTCCCTATGTAGTTTGTGTTTTACGCATTCTCCCCATGTGTGTCTGCCATTTTCTCCAGGTACTCTGGCTGACCAGTCACATCACACATGCGGCTTGTGTTGACTGGTAATTGTATTTTGGTACTGTCGGCCCACGGTAAGGGCCAGCTAGGCAAACATTCTAGGGCATTGAAAATTTAGGAGGTGCCAAAAACAAAGCAGGGGCTCCTTTTATTTACAAAAATAATGATTAAAATATTCTGTGCTTGCGTCTAAAATAAAATTAAGTTTTACTGTTCAGCGTCCTTATCAGATTAAAAATCTTCTCTCTCCCTTCAAAAACTTCCATCGTTTGGAGCTCGCAAAGCCACAGCTGCCTTGTAAGTCATAACACTTAATTTGGTAAAGGTTTAAAGATGGGCCCAGTTCCTCCATCATTTAAAAATAAACTTAAAAAACGTCCCCATCCTGTTCAAGATCTTTTTTCAGTTACATTACCACCTGTTCACAACAAAGTGAAAGTCATTTATGGTCCATTCAACACACAATTCTTCCCGTTGACCCTGCTGACTTCTGAGCTCAGCTGTAACATAGAGAGGGAATGGGAGATTAGAGGGAAGGAACGCAGCCGAGTGCAGGCTGAAACGGCTGGAAATTGGAAGGACAAGAGCCTTTCTGTCATTTCTCATATCTACCTTTAAACGTTGGTATACAAGGAAAGAGAAACGATGAGAAGTCTTGATACTCCACTGCAGCAGTGCAGCTCAATACTCAACAAAATGCAATGCTGGCCACACAAGGACCATCTGAAAAAAATGAGCAAAGATCGTTCCGTTTTGTTCCTGTGATTATTTAGGTAATTGGGCCCAGCTGAATACCCCATTGAATGAAGTGTATAAGCATGGACAACAGAACTAACAAAATACAGGTCTATAGTCCTATAAAGATTGTTAAAATAGATTGGCAACTCCTTTAAATAAATGCCAGTTAGCACAAGAAATTCATCTCAAAGAGCTAGTTAAAGAATTTGAACACTGTAAAGCACAAAAATATTCCTGTAAAAGGAAAAAATGTATTTGACACTTTACAGACCTACTTGATAATAATAAGTGATATTACCGTATAACGAAAACTGTAGGGTATAATGCTAACTGGTGTGTGATTGACAGAAAATACTGAGTTAATAAAAGTGTTTTTCTGTCTAATTTTTCATGTTTAAAAAATCAAATAGAATACATCGCTGAGCAGTCCAAATGCTCTCAGAAAGCTTAAAAATCCATCCCAAAATACAGATGAGGCGACTTGCATTATTTCTATGTGGACCAGCTATTCTGGGAAAAAATGTGGACACTCCTACTTCGTCAAACAATCCTCATGGCTCTGTCAGTGGCCTGGATGTCTCCCTTATTAAATTAGGACACCAAAGGTTCTTATTATCTGAAACCAAAAGGTGTTCATTCACCTTTATCTTCAGCCAGTTTAGTCCGTGTTTATCCAAGGTAGCCTGATGGACAGTTAAGTTACAGGTTTATAGGGTCTGTATTGTCATGTGTAGTTAGTGCAGTAAAAGTCATGTGCTAATAAACATGCAACACATCACCACTCCTGGCACCTTTGATCTAAAGGTGGATAAACTGAGAGAATGGCATTATATATCAGATAGATATTGTAGATAGATATTAAAGGCAATATACAATAGATAAATAAATTTGAAAGACAGATATAAAAGAATGTAATATATATTAAAGGCAATACACAATAGATAGATAGGTAGATAGATAGACAATAATTTTTTAAGCTTATATAGCACTTTCCTTGCTGTTCAAAACACTTTACAAAGATAATAATAATAATAATTACAATAATTATAATAATAATAATAATGATTCTTTACATTTATAAGGGTGGCACGGTGGTGCAGTGTTAGCTCTGCTGCCTCGCAGTAAGGTGCCCTGGTTTTGCTTCCCGGGTCCTCCCTGCATGGAGTCTGCATGTTCTCCACGTGTCTGCGTGGGTTTCCTCCCACAGTCCAAAGACATGCAGGCTAGGGGCATTGGCGATCCTAAATTGACCCTAGTGTGTGCTTGGTGTGTTTGTGTGTGTCCTGCGGTGGGTTGGCACCCTGCCCGGGATTGGATTACTGCCTTGTGCCCTGTGTTGGCTGGGATTGGCTCCAGCAAACCCCGTGACCCTGTGTTTGGATTCAGCGGGTTGGGAAATGGATGGATGGATAGATAGGTAGATAGATAGACAATAATTCTTTAAGCTTATTCGCTGTTCAAAACACTTTATAAAGATAATAATAATAATAATAATAATAATAATTACAATAATTATAAAAAAAATAATAATGATTCTTTACATTTATAAGGGTGGCATGGTGGCACAGTGTTAGTTCTGCTGCTTCACATTAAGGTGCCCTGGTTTTGCTTCCTGGGTCCTCCCTGCATGGAGTCTGCATGTTCTCCACGTGTCTGCATGGGTTTCCTCCCACAGTCCAAAGACATGCAGGCTAGGGGCATTGGCGATCCTAAATTGACCCTAGTGTGTGCTTGGTGTGTGTGTGTGTGTGTGTGTGTGTGTGTGCCCTGCGGTGGACTGGTGCCCTGCCCAGGGATTTGTTCCTGCCTTGCGCCCTGTGCTGGCTGGGATTGGCTCCAGCAGACCCCCGTGACCCTGTAGTTAGGATATAGTGGGTTGGATAATGGATGGACAATAATTATAATAATAATGATTTTTTATATTTACTCAAATCACTTTAGCTAGATAGATAGATAGATAGATAGATAGATAGATAGATAGATAGATAG
>JANRMT010062820.1:2974979-2986398 GCA_026402145.1 Polypterus bichir lapradei
TAGATAGATAGATAGATAGATAGATAGATAGATAGATAGATAGATAGATAGATAGATAGAACTTTATTTTTCCCCAGGGAGAAATTTGGCTTTTAGCAGAAGCTCTTAAAATAAATACATAAATAGGTAGATAACTTTTTCTTCTTCTTTCGGCTGCTCCCATTAGGGGTTGCCACAGCGGATCAATGTAAATAAATAAATGGATACACACACTTAGGTCTGGGAGTCCTGTCCAGGGTTTGTTCCTGCCTTGTGTCCTATGCCAGCTGGGCTATGCTCCAGCAAAACCCCATGACCCTGTTCAGGACTACACAGGTTATAAAATGACTGACTGGATTAGGTCTGAACACACACCAAAATGGCTATAAAGCAAGAAAATGTAAAAAAAGAGAAAACTCCTGACTTGGCTGTCCCAGTCCCAGTGAGGCATTCTGCAGACATATTGCTGTTGGCATAAAGGAGCCCCCATCACATTTCTTGGCACAATTCTGCTGAATAATTTGTTGGCTGAAAGTCCTCAGTGTTGGTGTGTCAGAGAGAGGATGTGCAGCATTGTTCATAATGGCACTCAGTTTTATTTTTACTCTGTCCTTTGCTATGACTCCAAGGGGTCCTCAAAAGCAGTTAAGTGGAACCTAACAATATCTGTCCATTAACATACCTGTTTAACCATGGACAGTTGCCTTTTTAGGATAGTAAAACAAAAACTCCAGTCAGCATCATCTCAGGAGAAAACAAACCTTTGCATTTTCTTATACAATAAATACATACAAACACACAGCCTCAAAACAACTGTCCAGTTAAATCGCTTTATATTACAACATTGTATTTTCACATACTGGCCCTGTTTGGTCTTAACGTCTTACAACCTAAACATTCCAACAATAACACAAATAATACCAACAATGACAATAGTAATAGTAATTATATTCAAACTGTAGCACAGATAGAAAACAAAGACATAGAATAATGTAATTAAATGATCAAAATGAAGACAGCTAAGGTTGATTTACCTCAGATCTCACAAATGGGCTTATATTAAAACTTTGTTAAAACTTGTCTTTTGTTCACCACCATCTCTGAGTTTCATCCTTGCCATGCTAAAGCAGTTCTCCATAGTCCATCTCTCGCTAGAAAAACTCTGCAAAGTCGTGTAGTGATTGGTTATTTATAACGCATTATTTACATATACAAAGATACAGTAAGGAGAAATTGTGAGCAAAGCTCCCAATTTAAAGGTAATCACTATACTTCAGATTCATTAAAGTTTGTGATCATATTGAGAGTTTCAGTTTATTTTATTAATTTCAGTGACATGAATATGTTACGGTTTGGGCGGCATGGTGGCGCAGTGGGTAGCGCTGCTGCCTCACAGTTAGGAGACCTGGGTTTGCTTTCTGGGTCCTCCCTGCGTGGAGTTTGCATGTTCTCCCCGTGTCTGTGTGGGTTTCCTCTCACAGTCCAAAGACATGCAGGTTAGGTGCCTTGGCGATTCTAAATTGTCCCTAGTGTGTGCTTGGTGTGTGGGTGTGTGTGCCCTGCGGTGGGCTGGCGCACTGCCCGGGGTTTATTTCCTGCCTTGCGCTCTGTGTTGGCTGGAATTGGCTCCAGCAGACCCCCGTGACCCTGTAGTTAGGATATAGTGGATTGGATAATGGATGGATGGATGTTACGGTTCAGCCTTGGTAAGGTTATAACTAGAATGTCACCATATTCATAAGGCTCACACTCTTCTGGAGGTTTAAATAAATACAGCACAAAACGTATAGTTTAAGAAATAACATGCTCAAATTCAAAAGAGTTGTATTTTCCTCTTTAGAGAAACATTAAAAGCAATCAATAAATAATTGACAGTTGATATTACAGCCCAATTCTTACTTGTTTTTTAAAATGGCATCCATTAAGAGTGTATTTTTCTGAGACAGTCTTGTAAGCAGACATTGTTATAAGTAATCAACCACCCCCCTCCACACTGTCAAATTGTGAATTGGAGGTCCTCCATACTTCACAGTCCCCCGTCTGTCCTGTCTCCACTGTTAATGCACAGGTCTGGCCACTCAAAGTAAAAGGGGTGGTGGGGTGCCATTTACAACCTCACCAAGGCCAGCAAAAATAATAGATCTATCTATCTATCTATCTATCTATCTATCTATCTATCTATCTATCTATCTATCTATCTATCTAGATTTTGTAAAGACAGCTTTCACATGCATATGAATGAAAGCCAGTCTTGGACTGGGAGCCAAAAGTGTTTTTAATAACTTTAGCAAAATAAATACAGCATTAGAGCATCAGAGTGAATAGCACTGCTGCTCAAAAATCCTTTTTCATGGATTCAAAGCAAATACTAGGATGTGTTTCATATGACGTCTGCACATTCTCCATGTGTCTTCTGGCAGAGTTTTTCTCCAGGTTCTCTGGTTTTCCTCCCACACACTCCCAAATTTGTGCTGGACATCTTCATTGGCGGTTGAAATTTGGGCCCAGAGTGACTGTGTGGGACGGTCCAATGGACTTGCACCCTGTTCAGGACAGTTTCCTGAGTCATACGCTCCTGTCTACCTTGACCCTGATCGGGAATTAAGCAGGCTTGAGAACATACAGTAGCTCAAAAACTGCATAGTTAATACATAAGGGTGAAAAAAGGAAAAGGAAAAAAGTTAATAATAATAATGATGTGCACAAAATAAACCCAATTGTAAAGCATCAAAAGTTAAAGAGTCCAGAAGCGAAGGGGTTACCTTCTTGCGACGTCACACGGCCGGTAGACAGGTCTCCTCAGGTGGAGCGGGGGGCGGGGCTGCCCAGCCCTCTTTTCACGAGAGCACCTCAGGAAGCGGATGAAATTGCAGCACGACAGAGGAGAAGCAGGAAGGGTGTCTCGTTACCGTCTTTTGCATCTTAAGAGAGAAGAAGAAAAAAAATGCACATGTGGCCTTGGCGCATTGCGTCAGAATTAACGTTTTATAAATACTTTGTAAAAGTCGGTTTGTAGGCTGAAAGTCGCCACACATGAGTGACAAAGCGCCCGTGTCATCCAGAGTGCATGAGGCTATAATTAGATGAGGATGAAATAGGAAACGACGGCTTTGGAGGTGGACTTTTTTTTTCTTTTTGTATTATTAAGACACTGGGACAGCACCGAGGTCACGGTACAGTCAACGATGACCCAAAGCTATTTTCGAAGCAACAGAAATTGTTAGATTGATCAACGTTCAATTTATTAATCGACGCACTGGACAGTCAAATGGTTGGAGAAACGTTATTTAGGAATAGGTATGATACTTTCAGGGGATGGATGACAGCTCGGACTGTTTAGTGTTGAAAATAATTTTGGTCGGAGACTCCTTGGTGGGGAAAACGTGCATACTTCAAAGATACATTGATAACACCTTTGATCATTCGTACATGTCCACTATCGGTAAGTATGCGGTAAGCCGAAGTTGGTCCGCCACCTGCTCTCACCTGCTTGAGCTCGTCTCTTGTAAACACTACGCGTGCGCGAGAGTAGAGTCCTGCACAACTCCTTATCTTCATCCGCATTATTCCCTTTAAAAAGGAAGTAACTGTCTGTCTTCAGTGTTTGAGAATAAGCGCAAATGCAATAAAAGTTTGGATATTCCCAGTCTGTAATGTGCACATGGGCCATGCAATCTTTATTTCCGGTGACATCGATTCTTTATTTTTTCCACCGCAGGTATTGACTTTAAAGTTAAGACCTTACACCTCAATGGCAGATTCGTTAAACTCCAGATCTGGTAAGTCTTTCACTTCTTTCCGCCTTATCGTTATGTACTCTACGGTTTAAATCGCCTTTAGCGCTTGTACGTTTCTTCATCTACCGGCTTTGCTAGATATACTCGTTTTTCCCATGATCATACGATGCCAGCGGTTTCCTTGCCCGATGCAAACACCTGCTCTCAGGCTGACTGAAACATCGGTGAGTGTTTGGGTTTGGCTTCCGACTCTTTGGCTCCATAATATTGCGTGTGAAAAATACAGTTCGGTTTAAAATTCAGTTTTCAGTAGTGGAGCCCCAAACGAATCTGAATAAGCAAGTAGTGACAAGTTGCTAAAAGATTATCACAGGATTAAGCACACTGTATGCAACAGATTTCAGATAATGTTTACCCTCCTTCCATGTTATTGAAGCTGTTACTTCCAGTAAAGTCATTGTTGTCTGAATCAGTCCTGGATGGATGTGAAACTGTCAGTAGGCATTTAGCCACATTTTAGCCATGATCGTCACCACTTGGTCCTGCAGGTAGCATGTGTTTGGACTTTAAATAAAACCGTTGTGAAAGTCACAGGAACATGCAGACTCAATATACAGGGCACCACAGGTACAAATCAAAAAGCAGGGAAGGTACATTTGCTATCTGCAGCTCAACTGAGTTTGATTAACACATTTAATACAAAAAAAAAATTGAGAAAATAAAAGCTTCATGCCTGTCTCATGGACGTGATTTATACTAATGAATGCACCCCTAAGGACCCCTCTGTCAAGCTCCACAAAAATGCAGACAACTCCGCCATCACTGGTCTCATCAGAAATGGTGACGAGTCCGCATACAGAAAGGCGGGTTGAGTGGCTGGCGGTTTGGTGTGGTCAGAACAATCTGGAGCTACACCTGCTGAAAACTCTGGAGATGACCATGGACTTGATTAACATAAGAGATTTAACAAATGAGAGGAGACCATTCAGTCCACCAAGCGTGTTTGTTTAGCTAATAGTGAAGCTGCCCCAATATCTCCTCCAGATTCTTCTTGAAGGTTGTCATGCATGGTGTGTCTTCTTTAACTCCATGTCTCGGTAGTTTGTTCCTGACTCCGCAAAGAGAAGTGCTTTATGGCCTCAGTCCTTACTGCACTTCCACTGGTAACCTCAAGTATGTGATCTGCATTATTAACACCTTTGGGGATTCCGAAGACCTAAATGGGACCCCGCGTAGTCTCCTCCGTAATTTTCAGAGTCTGTCACAGTAGGACATGTCCTTTGATGCCCTTTGCTGCTCTTCTGTGCACATCTTTAAGTGCTGCTATGTGTTTCTTCTTCAATATCTCCTCAACTTTTGGTGTTTCAGTTGTGGAGACTCACGTTTCTAGAATCTGTAATCACCCAGGATTTAGCAAGGAAGACCAACATAAATTTCATTACAAAAAGGGCTCAGCAGCAGATGTGCTTCCTGAGGGAGATCTGTGTAACTCAGGAGCTGTTTATTCAGCTCTACACAAGAAACCGTCGAGTCTGTTCTAACCTAATCCATTACACTACCTGTATTATTGCAGAGTCCAGAAAATCCTCAGCGGACCCTCACATCCAGGCCACAACCTTTTTGGACTTTTCCCATCATGCCGGATGCCATGGACTAAACTAAGCCGAAACAAGCAGGTTTTTCTTTCCACAGGCCATGAAGACCACAAACAGTTAATTCGGCAGTCTGACCCCCCCCACCCCCATATAGCTAATGCGTAGTTCAGTATTTATTTCCATGTTTCTGGTACTTTGTGTTAGCATTCTTTGTCTTGTGTTTATGTCAGGTGTGTACGTCTGTCATGTTACTCTACTTGGAGAGTCATCACAAAAACAGAGTCAAACTCCTAGTATGTGAGCAGACTTGGCCAAGAAATGGAATTCTAATAGATGGCTGCTTCTTCAAATCCTTACCAGTAACTAGCAAACCCACCCTGTATTGCTTGGCACCCTGCTGAGGGCTGTTTCCTCCCAGCGCCCAGTGCTGTCTAGATAGGCTCCGGCCCTCCACTGACCTTGAATGGCGGTTCTGAATGTGTTATGTTATACGCTGCTGCTTCTTTAGAATGATGCCATTGGGGACCCATTTTTGAGTCCCAAAAGAACAATTATTATGCAGGTTACACAAATAACCACCTTTTTAGATCTGTAACAGGTTCCATAAATGAACAGATACAATAACAGACTTGTGAAATATCACTGGGTTCCAGAGTTTAAATGGACTCCTGCTGCACAGTAACACAGGTTAAGTTCAGGTTTTCTTGCTCTGTTAGTATCCTTCCTACAGTACATTAAAGATTTTTGTTTTGTCTACATCTTAGGACCTGCAGTTGCTTCGTCATGGGTATGACGTTAATCTGCATCCAGCCCCGCAAGCAGGTCCTCCAGTTTACAGGGAAGACTTGGGGCTTGGTGGCAGGATTGGCACTCCAGCCACCGTAAAAAAAATAAACCAAACCTCACACTGTTCCTGTTTTGTGCTGAGGTGGTGTCACCCGCTGCACTCGGATCCCAATCCAGGTGGTGCATCATGTGGGGGGAGTGGAGACGTGCTTTCAGCGCACACTCCCAAACAACCTTAGGAAACCGAAAAACCCAGAGCACCGATTCCATATACAGTGCAAAGAAAACGTCCAAGAATGAAGTGTTTCTTTATTAAGCAATGGCTCTAGAAGGAACCACGCAACCCAGTAACATATCATTGAAGAACCAGTATAGTTATTATCACCAAGTTGTTCATTTTTGACTGCGGTGGGCTGGTGACCTGCCCGGGGTTTGTTTCCTGCCTTGCACCCTGTACTGACTGGGATTGGCTCCAGCAGACCCCCGTCACCCTGTAGTTAGGATATAGCGTGTTGGATATTGGATGGCGGGGTGGCACGGTAGTGCAGTGGTAGCGCTGCTGCCACACAGTTAGGTGACCCGGGTTTGCTTCCCGGGTCCTCCCTGCATGGAGTTTGCCTGTTCTCCCCGTGTCTGCGTGGGTTTCCTCCGGGCGCTCCGGTTTCCTTCCAAAGACATGCACGTTAGGTGGATTGGCGATTCTCAAATTGGCCCTAGTGTGTGCTTGGTGCGTGGGTGTGTTTGTGTGTGTCCTGCGGTGGGTTGGCACCCTGCCCGGGATTGGTTCCTGCCTTGTGCCCTGTGTTGGCTGGGATTGGCTCCAGCAGCCGCCGTGACCCTGTGTTTGGATTCAGCGGGTTGGATGATGGATGGATAATGGATGGCTAGATGTTCATTTTTGAAATTGAACACTGAGAGTGGGGGCAGGCCGTTTAAGGTAACGAGACGCTTGATTAACAGCACGGACATGGATTAAAGTAAAAAACTGGTAGGGGCAATGGGCTGCGTGCACTGTGGCTGCACCAGCTCAGGGCTGGATTCTCCTTTTGGAGAATGGAAATCAAACCAGTTAGGAAAATGGACAAATGAATGAGCGAGCCCACATTACGATATACTGTACTTGTGTATAACTCGGAATTGTTTGAAAGCTTGCTTGTATATCTTATACAGGGGACTGGACATGCAGACTTTAGTGTTTTATTATACAGGGGTCAGCAAAAGTACCCAAAACACAAGTTTAGTCTATTTATTTATTATATTATTTGTCGTCTTCCAATTATTATTATTATTATTATTATTATTATTATTAAAGTGTGCTTGAGTCTAGCAAGTAGACTACAAGACTGTGTAAATAATGAAGGCTGGTAATTTCAGCACTTATGAGATTGTACCTAACTTAGCACTGTGCCATTCTTTTCAGTTAATAAAGTTATTGTAATAATAATATCCTGCATGTCTTTTTTCCATACAAACAACTGTAAGCCTCTTTTTGCCCACCCTGTGTAATAAAACACTAAGGTCTGTGTGTCCAGTCCCTCCGAGCAATCTGATTGGTCAGTTTGGCTTTGGTGATGCAACAAACAAGGAAGTGCAAGCGTGAGACACACAAGGAGGAGAAGAAAAGGCGCATGCTGATAGAGTCGCCTTCAAAGACGAGACGAACAAAAGCACACAGGAGGCGTGGAAGGCGTCTCGTAAATAATGACAAGTGTCTAAGTAGCAGGAACACACTCGACAGAGGGGGCACCAGTGAAGAGTGCCCAAATACAAAGGAAAGGCGCTGAAGGTACAAACAAGTAGGGTAAGAGATAGCAAATGTTTTTAAATTATTGTGCTACCTGTCACCACCGGGTACCGTGGCTAGTCAATGATATAGTGCCTTTCACATCTGTCATCTGCCTACTGTATAAACATTATTCAGAACGCTATTCATCCATTTAACACACACAGACCACTCTGAAAAGTTTTTAAATTCAATTTGACCGATTGCCACTTGTCTGCCACAAATGATAAAGTGCAGTTTTGAGTTCAGTTAATTTACTGACATTTTCTAGCCAACATGAGAGATTACTGATTATCCACTAGAGGTCGACAAATCCCACACCACTGGTTGCTTGATTCCATTTTGCTTTTCTTGTTGGACGGTTTAATAAGAACAGACATTTGTATTGACATGCTGCTGATGCCTGTAGGTTAGCAGGTTTCTATTTTAGTGTAATGCCATGTTGGTCAATTTGAGACCATGAAAGGATTGCCTGATCTTTTCACACTATTCCTAACCTATATTCTTTGAGCTATATCCCATGTATGGAAATGTGGTATAGAAATAAATGTTATTCTAATTATTCAGTCTTTACCACCTGCAAGGAGCACAAGATAGAACTCTGCCTCAGATGCCAGTAAAAATAGAAACCCAAACACATATGCACACTATGGAAATTTTAAATACCAAATCATACCTTAATATATATTATGAGACCAATAGAAAAGTCTCGAGAAATCTACACTGGCATGGGGAGAACATCAGACCTCACGCAGAAGACATGCAGTCAAACCAGAGACCCAAAATTTGTTTTTTATTAAACTACTCTGTATAAAAAATGCATCCTTCCATTTAGAAATCTGATGAGAATTTGAGCCATTTCAGGCAGTGTGTGCAGTCAAATGGAGTGAAGCCAGGAGCAGAATAACCAACTATTAGAATAACTATTAAAGTGGACTGAACACCTTCAAAGGGGGCAGATGTGCAAATTATGCAACCATACAGCGCTAGCCTGACAACTTCTGCATTCCACCTCCAAAACGCATCTTTCCTGGTTTTTGAGTACAGCTGTTTCCGTGTCCACAAAAGTGCATACAACTATTTTTAGTTTATAGGAGAGTACCCTTAACATAATTAGTGTGCTTAAGCCAAGGGATTAATGGCGCAACTGAACACACGCGGCACCAAGTGTAGTTTGAAACGTCTTAGTAGTGCATTGCTTATTCTCTCCGCCTAATCTACTCAAAGTTGTCCTTTTTCATTTTAACCTTTTAATACCATTCTGTGCTTTTGGCGGTTTTTCTGGTCAGAGTGGTGCAGTATTCTTCACCGACGGCTGTTATGCGCCTAATTTCCACTGGGGGGCAGCCGCAGCCTATCCCGTCTCTTCCGCGCTTTTGAGACGCGCGTTGTGCTTTTCTCCTTTGGCAGGGACACGGCGGGCCAAGAGAGGTTTCACTCCATCTCGACTCGCTACTTCCGAGGAGCGCACGGCCTTCTGATCATCTATGATATCACCAACGCCCTCAGCTTCGACAACGTCACGGGATGGATGAAGGACGTGAATGCGGTGAGATGGTGATGTCCTCACCAGAGATCTTATAGCGCGATGTTTGTTTCTTTTCTTTTTTATTTATGTTTCCCTTCTTCCAGTGAAAGGACTTCAGCAAAAACTCTCAGGATTTCAGCCACATGTTCATTAATGTTGAAAACGGTTTCTCTGCCATATGATGAATGGAAGGATGAATGGATATTAATTCCCAACGTTACTTCCATGTTAAAAAATAGAACAGGATAAAGACTATTTAGAATATTAAAACAATTCGAGAACAAGCCATCCACCAACAAAAATGCCAACCCTGTTTATCTACATAGAATTATTTAAATTAGTATTTATAATAAAGCATATAAATGTTACCTTCAGCCAAAATCGTGTTCCAGATGCACTGAAAGTGGGCAGAAGAGTCATTCAGTGGTTAGTTCTGCTGCCTTATGGCTCCTATAAGATGAGTGTTTGATTTCTGACCTGGGCACCACCTCTGAAATGCACATTTGGGGTTCCTCCATGTACTCTGTTGTCCTCCCGAAAGGGTGCATGAAAAGTTAGTCCTTGTGCCTACATGTTGTGTGTCCTTGATTGACTGGCATTCTGTCCAGGGTTGGTTCCTGCTTTCTGCCCGAGGTTGCTGGGGTAGGTTCCAGAATAATAAAGCTGGCTAAGAAAATGAATAGATGATTGAAAAAGCATGAGCTGGTACTTAGTTTGGGTTTGAAATCTAACACTTGAGGAATCGCAAAAATCCAAAGCCACACACTGGCTAGCTGCCTTCTGTAAATACTTTAAATATGGTGGAGGCAGCATATAGCATCAATGCCATATATTCGTGGAATATTTATAGGCTTATGCTGACGTAGGCTATTTCTTATTTGAAGCATTTTATGGTTACATAGTTTCTTACTTTTTATAATTTGATGTAGCCCATCTGATGCATTTCAGATTTGTGTGGAGCCCAAGCCTATTCTGGCAACATTAAACCCAAGGCAGGAAAGAACCCTGAATGAGGTTGCCAGTCCATCATAGCTATTTATTTATTTATTTCTGTCATAGCAGATAGGTGGATGTTATAATATTGTTTAACCCACTTAATTCAACTCCGGGCTGCAAGAGGCTCAAGCCTATGCTAGCAGCTTTCGATAAAAGACCGGAAGTGACCCTGGCCTGGACAGGACACAAGTCCATCAAACAGTCCACTTGCACATGCACAGCCCATTTATAAACTCCAGTTAGTCTTTGGAGAGGAGCACACCAGACATAGACAAGAGGAGAATAAAGTCTACATGGTCAGTGACAGGTTGTGGGATTCAAGTATATTATTAGGCTAGATTTGTCTTGTAAAGCACTTTGAGCTTCATTATTTGTATGAAAATGTGCTATAGAACTGAATGTTGTTGTTGTTGTGAGGCCACAGGGCCACCATATTAAATGAATTATTGATTGTTTTGTTAACCAGACTATTACAATTGCCCATATTTTGTGTGCTGAAGGAATACCATTCTCTGGTGAGGCTAGTCAGCCCAGCCGCTGGTGAATGTGGATGGTGTGTGTCAGACCACAAGGAGGTGTGATTTAATCTCCTCATCATACACAAAACCAAAATTTACAAATAAAAAAGTGGCAACAGGGTGGTCCTGTCAGACAAATAATCTTTTTAGTTAATGTACTATAAGTCAAGGATAAATCAAAGTGGGGCGGCACGGTGGCGCAGTGGTAGCGCTGCTGCCTCGCAGTTAGGAGACCCGGGTTCGACACTGAGTTTGCATGTTCTCCCTGTGTCTGCGTGGGTTTCCTCTGGGCACTCTGGTTTCCTCCCATGGTCCAAAGACATGCAGGTTAGGTGGATTGGCGATTCTAAATTGGCCCTAGTGTGTGTTTGTGTGTGTCCTGCAGTGGGTTGGCACCCTGCCCAGGATTGGATTCCTGTGTTGGCTGGGATTGGCTCCAGCAGACCCCTGTGACCCTGTGTTTGGATTCAGTGGGTTGGAAAATGGATGGATATATA
>JANRMT010062820.1:2986498-3087422 GCA_026402145.1 Polypterus bichir lapradei
GGATATATATATATATATATATATATATATATATATATATATATATATATGGAAGCGAAGGTCTGTGATATGGTTTTAAATCAAAGTGGACACCACCATCACATTTTAAATCAAAATGGTTTCTGACATTCTGTTATGTGTTGGCTTAACTTCTTTTTTTTCTCTTTCTCTCTCTCTCAGAATGCTGGGGAAAATGTCGATAGAGTCATTTTGGGGAACAAGTGTGACCTGGAAGAGACGCGAGTGGTCTCTAAAGAGAGAGGAGAAAAGGTAACATTGTGGCCAACCACCATTGATTGAGTCCACATGTAAGATTTCTGAAGCCTGTCCTGACAGCATTAGGGACAACGCTGTAGCTAAAAATCATAATTCTGTGTATGACTGCAATCATTTAGAGCAGTTAGAAAATATACTTTTGGTTACAGCAATTTGCGCGGGAGGATTTTGGTGCAGACTGGTGTAACAAGGTCTGGCAGTACAGTATGTGTTCATTTGTATGTTTTCTGTGTGTACAGTAAGTAAAGAATCTAAATACTTAAATTCTTGAGAGTTTCTTTGAACAGTTGATTAGATTGGGTGGAAACATCAACCTGCTGTCCTAAAAGGCCCAGAGCAGGCCCATCTTTTTGAGGAGGCTCGTGTCTCCTAATATGAGTGTGACAGCCTTTTGGGGATCTTCTACCAGTACATAGTGGCAAGTTCTGTGCTGGGGGAATAGAATCAGTTTTTGGGGTGACCAGCTTCTGAATAGACTGATTAAAAATAAAAAAACAGATGCACAGCCAAGATGATCCCATTTGCACCTATGTCCATCATATAATATTTGTTTACTGATGAAGAGTATCAACAGTTTTGGAAATACATTGTGTAGATGAGTGAGGGGATAATAAGCCATAGAATTAAACAACATATTTCAATTAGCTTCTGATTAAAACAATTTTAGTTTTGTGGGGCCAGATGTGATTGTCAAATGAGAATACACATCTGAGAATGACCCGTTAAAAAGTTTGCAATGAATAGCGACAAAGTCCTGCACTGTAAATGCCACACTCTCGGGGCTTCTTCTTAAAACACCAGCCCCTTCCATGTTCCTCCAGTCTATGAAGTTTAAACTGCCGGGGATTCAGAGAGAGCGCAAAAAGAATCTAAACAGAACACTTGACGCTGAGAGAAAATAAAAAGCTCAATTTGCTGTTATCCATTCAGGAGTTCAGTAGCACAAGCTAGCTGAAGCATAATCATTAATTTGTACATTATAATGTGCGCTGCAACAGAAGAGGCACATACAAACACAGACCACTGCAGCTAATTGGCTCCCCGTTTGAGAAGTACTTCTGCCTGCTATGATGTCTTTCTGTCACTTTGACAACTGCATCACTCTATGGCATAACAACAACAAACGGCGTTTAGGTAAGCACTGTGGTCTCTGCACATACTACATGTTAGATTGCCGTGGCATGTTTGCATTTCTAATTCAGCAGTCATCTTGACAGCAGCCTTGTCCTTGCTTAACTGGTGTCATTAGGTAGATTTGTTGATTCGTATTATGTAATATCTACTGTTGAATTCTGCTCTGTACTTGTAATATTTCTGTTGCACTATTACATTGTATTTAGGATTTCTTGAGCTCTGTTCTGTGTATTGGTTTGTATTTACCCCTCTTTTTTGACACCCACTGCACACCCAACCTACCTGGAAAGGGGTCTATCTTTGAACTGCCTTTCTCAAGGTTTCTTCCATTTTTTTTTCCCCCTACAAAGTTTTTCATTCTCTTCTTAGAGAGTCAAGGCTGCTGGGCTGTCATAAGGCAGGACTGTTAAAGCCCATTGCGGCACCTCTTGTGTGATTTTGGACTATACAAAAATAAATTGTATTGTATTTGGATGTTTTAAGTACTGAAATCTGCATCTCCTGTGGCTCTTGCTTATCAGCTCTCTTAACAGCAGTCCTTTTGACAGCATGCGACACATCATTTACTTCAAATGTATATTTTTGCTCTTCATATTTTCACAGACATAGCTGCCATTTCTTTCAATCTTATATCGACTCCTTTACTGTCGTGTAACGCTGAACAACAGAGCACACAGCACCTGCGACAGGCATAACATTCACGTTTTCCATTCTTCCATTGATGACTTTGAATGCCAATGTGTCATCTGATGCTACAGAAAGATTTTCATCTTGCATGTTAATGTTAATTTTTACAAAGTGCAATGTGCTCTCTGCACACGCAACACCAACTCTACTTTGAGTGCCACCTTCACAAGCCATTAGATTGGTTTAGAAATGTGACTCTCGGTGAGCTGTCTAAATTTTATGTAAAATTCACTCATGGTTGTCTTGGCTTCGGTGAGACTAAACAGTATATACAGTGCATCCGGAAAGTATTCACGGCGCATCACTTTTTCCACATTTTGTTATGTTACAGCCCTATTCCAAAATGGATTAAATTCATTTTTTTCTCAGAATTCTACACACAACACCCCATAATGACAACATGAAAAAAGTTTACTTGATGTTTGCAAATTTATTAAAAATAAAAAAATTGAGAAAGCACATGTACATAAGTATTCACAGCCTTTGCCATGAAACTCAAAATTGAGCTCAGGTGCATCCTGTTTCCTCTGATCATCCTTGAGATGTTTCTGCAGCTTAATTGGAGTCCACCTGTGGTAAATTCAGTTGATTGGACATGATTTGGAAAGGCACACACCTGTCTATATAAGGTCCCACAGTTGACAGTTCATGTCAGAGCACAAACCAAGCATGAAGTCAAAGGAATTGTCTGTAGACCTCCGAGACAGGATTGTCTTGAGGCACAAATCTGGGGAAGGTTACAGAAAAAATTCTGCTGCTTTGAAGGTCCCAGTGAGCACAGTGGCCTCCATCATCCATAAGTGGAAGAAGTTCAAAACAATCAGGACTCTTCCTAGAGCTGGCCGGCCATCTAAACTGAGAGATCGGGGGAGAAGGGCCTCAGTCAGGGAGGTGACCAAGAACCCGATAGTCACTCTGTCAGAGCTCCAGATTTCCTCTGTGGAGAGAGGAGAACCTTCCAGAAGGACAACCATCTCTGCAGCAATCCACCAATCAGGCCTGTATGGTAGAGTGGCCAGACGGAAGCCACTCCTTAGTAAAAGGCACATGGCAGCCCACCTGGAGTTTGCCAAAAGGCACCTGAAGGACTCTCAGACCATGAGAAACAAAATTCTCTGGTCTGATGAGATAAAGATTGAACTCTTTGGTGTGAATGCCAGGCGTCACGTTTGGAGGAAACCAGGCACCGCTCATCACCAGGCCAATACCATCCCTACAGTGAAGCAAGCATGATGGTGGCAGCATCATGCTGTGGTGATGTTTTTCAGCGGCAGGAACTGGGAGACTAGTCAGGATAAAGGGAAAGATGACTGCAGCAATGTAGAGAGACATCCTGGATGAAAACCTGCTCCAGAGCGCTCTTGACCTCAGACTGGGGCGACGGTTCATCTTTCAGCAGGACAACGACCCTAAGCACACAGCCAAGATATCAAAGGAGTGGCTTCAGGACAACTCTGTGAATGTCCTTGAGTCCCAGACAGAGCCCAGACTTGAATCCGATTGAACATCTCTGGAGAGATCTTAAAATGGCTGTGCACCGATGCTTCCCATCCAACCTGATGGAGCTTGAGAGGTGCTGCAAAGAAGAATGGGCGAAACTGGCCAAGGATAGGTGTGCCCAGCTTGTGGCATCATATTCAAAAAGACTTGAGGCTTGTGAGCAAAGGCTGTGAATACTTATGTACATGTGATCTCTCAGTTTTTTTATTTTTAATAAATTTGCAAAAACCTCAAGTAAACTTTTTTCATGTCATTATGGGGTGTTGTGTGTAGAATTCTGAGGAAAAAATGAATTTAATCCATTATGGGGTAAGGCTGTAACATAACAAAATGTGGAAAAAGTGATGCGCTGTGAATACTTTCTGGATGCACTGTAGTTAGAGTGGAAATGATGGCCCTCCAGGAACTGAGTTCGCCTGGACATTTGTTGGGTCACTTTGCAGCTCATTAATGTTTGGCTGCTGGATAAGGGAAGATTTAAAATGAAAAAAATTGAGGTTTAAATCTTAAAAAGCAAGTAAATTAAAGTTAACATAAAAGAAGTCTGTTCCATTAGCAGGGGTATTTGGTTACTCATTGAAGAAATTGCTGGAACAAAAACCAACAGCCACTGCAGCCAGATGCAGTTTGGCAACCCATCTTACTTGGATATTTACTTATTTGGCGGATGCTTTTATCCAAAGCAACTTACAACATCTGGAATGCAGTTGGTTTCATTTCTTTTTGGGAGTGTGTGGCGCTCCCGATATCTGTGCAAAAGGACGAAGGTCCATGTCTTTAGAGTCCTGGTGCTTCCTGTCTTGCCATATGGTTGCGAGACATAGACGCTGTCCAATGACCTGAGATGAAGACTGGACTCCTTCGGTATTGTGTCTCTCTGAAAAATCCTTGGGTACCATTGGTTTGACTTTGTGTCGAATGAGCGATTGCTCATGGAGTCCCGAATGAGGCACATTACCTGCATTGTGAGGGAGCGTCAGTTACAGCACTATAGCCATGTGACGCGTTTCCCCGAGGGTGATCTGGCTCACAGAAGTCTCATTTTTGGGGACCCGAGTGCTGGACCAGGGCAAGGGGTCACCCACATAACACCTGGCTGCAGCAGATAGAGGGTCATTTCCGGATGGTGGAACTGGACCGCATGTCTGCCTGGCAGGTTGCCAACTGGGACCCCGAGTTGTTTTGTTGTGTGGTGGGTGTGGCAATACACTGTACCAGTGCATGCTTCCTGACTTGACTTGACATGGAGCTCAGGTAGGTGAAATGACTTGTTCATAGTCATACAGTGTCAGTAGCAGGGGTTGAACCTATGACCACTGAGTTTGAAGTCCACAGCCTTAAACACTATACCACACCACACCACCTGCCTGCTGAACAGCAGTTGTAGCCAAATTGTTGTTGACTCAAGCAGTTTTGTAATCTGGCCAGTTTTAGTCCATGATTTAGAAGGCAATCCCCAACAAACTGCAACCCCATACAGTATGTGATGTTCCAATTGCCTGGTGACCAGGGATATGATTAACTGAGATAAATAAACCACGTGAATGCCAGCAGGTGATAACTGAAGTCATGACACTTTAGAGTATTGAGTGCATATAGTAGCTTTCGGCCTGAAACCTTTTACCTTCACCTTCTAGCCACTGAAGTTCATGGAGATCACCAATGGTGAAAGTCAACATAAAGTTGGTAATTGTGTAATGGCTTTAGAGTTCATGACACAGACATAAAGTGCTAAAGTCCGGGTGAGCAAATCAATAATGGGATTTTTCTTTTTGTTTTTTTTTTTTTCAGTTGGCTTGGGAGTGTGGAGTACATTTCTTTGAAACAAGTGCAAAAAACAATATCAACATTGAAAAGGCCTTTTCAGCATTAGTGGAAGGCATCATGAGTAAGGTAAAAATAAATAGCATTGTAATTTTTGACAATCTGAATGCCACTTAATTTTATAAATGCAAAATTTCTTTTTTATGTTCTTTTATGAAGTTAATTAAGCCACTTTTTCATGAATTTTCAATCTGTTACTCCATCAGTAGTTGTTCTGCACAGTACCATTAACAGCCTGTACAAACACAGGGCTTTGTAAAGCTGCTGAGTACAATAGAGTGTCAAATGCAGTAAGTGAACAGTATATAAAAAAAAAAAAGAATAACATGCTCACCAAATACGGGAAATGCATCACTAACAGAAGAGTGTACCTGACTTTAAACTGCAAATATGGAATCAAACTTGACAAATCTAGGGCAGCTATGATAAAGAAAAAAAAACCAAACAAAATCCAAAACAGAGCCCATGGCAATAGTGATAGCCAAATTAAGAAAAGAAGCTGTGCTGATCAAATAAAATAAAACGACAAAAGAAGGCACAAAGTAAAATCATGGGGTAAATTGCAGGATTTTTTGAAGAACGTTAAAGACTTTGTGATCAAGTTAATATTCAGAACGACCAGATGAGCGCGAGAGACAAAGGAATGGATTCAGTCACCATAAGCCAGATGGACCACTGCTGTGGCCTAAAAAGGACCTCTGGCTTTTCCAGTGATGCCTCCACCATGCTGTCCAATATTCTGAGATGTCACACACTCCCACCTGCACGTCCACACAGACCAGCTACACCTCATTCCACTTGCTGGGGGTCTCAGACCGCCCATCTGTCTCACTATCCACTGGTTTGTGAGCTGCTTCAACGCCGGAGTCCACGTCTAAGACTCACTGGTGTCAACGCTCACATTCCAATAGGCCTCTGCAGCAAGGATATGCTAAATAAAGTGCTTACTCACAACGTTGGATCTTCACACCCAGTCATGGTGTTCATAGGGCCACTTACCTAGCTGGCTTCTCCGGGTATCCCCATCCCCTCCAGTAGTCCATGACTTCCTTTAAGAGCATGTCTCTATCAGGTCCAGACTCTGGGGCGTTACAATATAATTTACTGAAGTGGTGATGGTACAGCTGGGACCGGGGAATTGGTAGATGAAAATACACCAATTAAAAACAAACGTTATTAGTGACAGAAAAATTAACAAAAGGGATAATACAGATGAAGCACATATGAAGTATAAAACTCCTAAGGTACGAAGGAGGAGAATGTGGTAAATCAAAGTATATGAAGTAGCACTTTAAAGACTATTTGACAAAGTGAATATTGTGTGGTGAGGTGATAGTAGTATGGCAGGGTCAGTGGAACTTCTGGATAAAGATGCAACAATTAAAATAATAGAAAAAGAACTAGTGAGACAAACTAACTAAAGATGCTATAAAGATCTATAAATTGAAGGGTTTTTCAATAGAACTCTGAAAGCAAGCTGACCAAGTTAATGTCATACAGTGAGGTAATGGAGGTACACCAGTGACTGCAGTTACAAAGATGAGAGAGTTACAGAAGGCCTTCAATCTCGATTTGATAGTCAGGATAGACACAGCCAAATTAATAGACCTTAAAAGAAAGTTCTAGAGAATGGGATCCACAAACCTGAATGAATGATTACTGAGAGTTAACTGGACAGGGTTCAGAAACAGACCCATGTTGGGAAACCATAGCTTCCAATTAGAATTCAAAAGTTTAAAGAAATGTGGCACTTTAAAAATGGATTTATGAATGTATTTGACTGTTCACTTTGACACTCAATTTGTGATAAGAGTGGATGTCTGCTTCTGTAATTTTTATCATTCTGTGTTACAGAGTTCTTCCTACACACCGAGGACTGATGTGGTTAACCTTAAAAAAAGTGACAGGAAGAAATGTTGTAACAGATAAGTCATCACATTTGGGACAATAGAGTACCTGCTGCTTGCTTTTTGTACAGTTACTTTACATCTTGGTTTTTGTTTTTCAAATTGTATTTTAGGAAAAAACAGTATGGTTTTAACTTAACGTGTATATGTTGTTGCTTTCTTATGCATGTTTTCTTAATGTGGGATGTTTTTTATGAAACAACCTCGGCAAAAATAATGGGAACATTTCTGTAATGACGATATAAAAGTAGATACACGACATCCATCAAACAATCTGTGCGTACATAGCTGGGCTTGCACCTGTAATCTATTTGAGATGGGGTTATGGTAGCAGGAGCCAGACATGCACAGTTTTAACATGCCTTTAGCTTGTGTGTGTGTGGCGGGGGAAATCCACACAAACACAAAGAAATAAGAAATATACCCAGAAAGAGTCCAAGCCCTGAATTAGTCCTGGGGCAGAGAGGCAGCATCACCACTCTCTGTGAGAATGTGACACCCCAGATTCTTAAAGGCTTCTACTAATGACGCACAAGTTTTTGTGTTGCTGAAAGTATCCGACTTGTAATGCTTGAGGCCTCCTCATTCCTCCGTTGTTATTCAGTGACTGATATACATGATGGTACATGCACCAGATTGATTCAGTTACACCAGGTCTACTCTGTCTTGGCCATAGTTTGATGTTGGAATAGAAGGCTGAGTTTTCTTTGTGTTCCACCAATCCGGCCTCCAATGGTTTACGGGTGCCGTTTTTGACATAAACTTTCCCTGTATCCATGTTCAGGACTGAATTGAAAAGCATTAAAGTACTGTGGAACGTGGCCTGGACACAGACAGACGGACAACGCTTTGTCACTCAGCACACACATTTTATTTACAATATCTACAATAAAGTCAAGTGCACAAACCCAGTGCCTCCAGCACCGATAACCCAAAATCCAGGCCTCTCTTCCCAGTGCCTTCCTTCCAGCCGCCTCCACTTCTCTCTCTCCAGTCTCCCATCCACTTCCACCCGACTCTTGACTCCGAATGAAGGGAGGCGTCCCCTTTTATAGCAGCCCGGATGGGCTCCAGCTGCTCCCCGACACTCCTCCGCGGACACTCCCCTGTGTGCTGGCTGCAAACCCGGAAGCCCTCCAGGTGTCTCCAGTCTTCTTCCCCCCAGCACTTCCTGGTGTGGCGGAATTGCTGAGGTCCAGGGCTCTTCAGGCACTGGGGCGCCCCCTGGCGGTGGCCACGGGCCCCTACAGGGTTGAGCTTCCAAGCTCTGCACCCGTGGCCCCCAGTGCAACCAGGGCAGTCGCCCCCTCGTGGTCTGGAGGAGGCGCAAGCTCTCCTCATGTCCTCCTGGGCGTCCTGGCTGGGTACCACTCCCAGCCGCATGCCACAGTACATACAAATATAAAACTTTGTTTCATTTTAGGTGCTTTTTGATGATGAGCATAATGGTATAAAGAGGTTGACCCATCAATTATAGAAAGAAAGAAAGATTCACAACAAATATTCTCACCTTCTCAATCAAAGTAGAACTCAAACCAGAAAAGATTTTTATTTATTATTTTCTTTTTTTTTCCTGGTTTAGCCCCAGGTTTTCCAGTCTTCTTGAGCTAATGTGGCCAAATGACACAAACTCTTAACTATGTAAAAGCATTACATCAAATAAACTCCTAAAGTAAAAGTGCCCTGTATTTTTATAGAGACGTTTCTCTCACGCTTTGGTAAAACTGTAAAGACGACATACTGTATCTACTGGTAGCTGAGCTGAAACACTGCACAGAGAAGTGGTCCTGAACAGAAGAGGTTCTCAGTATTTTAATTCATTATATGTTACTTCTAATGTATTCAAAATAAATGTAAAAAATGTATATATTGTAGAATGTGAGGTATGAGGCTGATTTTTTAACTTTTTTTAGTTCAAGAAGCATAAAAATTTCCTGTTGTGTTTTCCTGGAAGTATCAAAGAACATTACTAATATAAATGCTCAAAGTATATATTATATGTATATTATGAAATATTTATAGGGTAACTTTGCACAAAGGCATATAAACGTATTGTTCTTAAACTGAGTGTTTATTCATTAACCTATTAACAAATTTAAATAATATATGTTAAACGTATGAAGGAAATCATTTTAAGAAAATGAAGTAGCTACTGTGAAGGATGTTGGTTGCAAAAAATATTTGACCACCATAACTGCCTTCTGATTTGCAGACATACGGCAAAAATGCTCGCTATGTTCAAAAGTTAAGTTATATTTGCCTTTGAGTATTGTTGACATATTCTGTAAACTGTACTTTGTATGAACTGACAAACACAACACCCATAATTTAAAGTAAATACTGCTGATTTGTATGTTTCTTTTAAAAAACGTCGGCAATAAAATACCTTTTGTTCGTTTTGATACAGAAAGTGTGACTACTTAGTAGGTCTTCAGTGTCATTTTATGTCTCTATGCAAAATATAATTTCACCCAGTTTATCCCAACTGTATATGGTCGAGATTTACCACACAAGTCCAGGAGATACCTGCTGAGCTTTGCTTTTAACAGTTACAAATCATTTCTGCTCAATAAAAACCCACACTGTTTGTACCCAGTAGGCATGCAAAAACACTACATTTTTGTTTCTTTCAGCTGTAGTTTTTTTCTAAAATAATTCAGAATAACAGATTTTTTAGACACTTATCAGTGATTATATATGAGTTTATTTTTATTTTCGTCACATTTATTCACTTTGTCAAATATGTCTGACTAAATGTGCCATATTCAGCAGTCCCCTTGACCTGCTGCACTATAACCCAGTTACATTTATCACATTTCATTCAGCTGTACACAACCAGAATCCAGCTGCCCAGCTGTAGATCAGTTCTTAAAATGGCAGTGTTATAGTCTGAATTACCTGGAAAGCCGGGAGTCATTTTCAGTCAATTGGTAACATGTAGTGTAGGTTGTTGAGAGGCTTACAAAAAACTAAAATTGAAACACCTTTTAAAACTAAGCATACAAAGGTAAATCAAAAAGTAAAGGCAATCAGAAAATTATGCGGCAACTGCAGCGGATAGAAGTTGACGCAGTTCAACACATTCTTGGTGGCTTATGGGCAGTTTGAACACACATGGCACAGCGCTCTGATGTTAGTGTAGTAGAGGCCAAAGTCGGTGTGGCAGCTTTGTGTTAACGGTCGACTGGAACTAACATGTCAAAGGTACATGCAGCTGTGGACAGTTACATGTAACCTGCTTATGGCTTAAAATTGAAGAACCGGCTCTCATTTCAACAGAAAAATGTGCTGCCCTACACAAAAAAAGAAAGAAAGGAATAAAGGTTAATGAATGGCTACACTTGGATTTCAATATCAGCCTCTACTGTCATTTTCCACTGATCATTTGCTCAAGGCACTGCTAGCAGAGAAATTCTAAGGAGTCCAACTGCAGATTTATCCTCCTCCTAATTTTATTCTGTTCATTAATATCTCCTTCATGGAATAATAGTAATACACATCCTCCTTCTAATTCTGTTCCGTTCATTGATATCTCCTTCATGTAATAATAGTAATACATTTTATGTATATATCATCTTTGTAATTGTATTGTACTAACATGTTGCTTTGTAGGGCAAAGTGCTGCTGGGATGGACCTAGCATTTAAACTGATTAAGTTAGTTTTTGTGATGCAATTACTTAGTACGTTTTTTTTAATTTTTCACTTAAGCTGGCACTTAAGTCTTTAATCTGCCTCAAGAATGATTAGCGAAGGTGGTAGGGAATGAGAAAGGCGCCCATCTGCATGCGCTGCACGGCCGCCCTGCTGAGAGTGGATTCTACAATAAAATAAAAATAAAAAGTAATAAAAATCATCACCCCGAAAGCGGATAGTAGACGTCACTTAGTATATGTGTACCAAATTTCAAGTCAATAGGTGAAACGGTTTGCGAGCTACAGGTGATTTAAAATCCTGGACAGACAAATGAACAGCCACGGTAGTAAACATATTAGAACATTAGAACACTCTAGACGAGAACAGGCCATTCAGCCCAACAAAGCTCGCCAGTCCTATCCACTTATTTCCTCCAAGAAAACAAGTCGAGTTTTGAAAGTCCCTAACGTCTTACTGTCTACCACACTACTTGGTAGCTTATTCCAAGTGTCTATTGTTCTTTGTGTAAAGAAAAACTTCCTAATGTTTGTGCGAAATTTTCCCTTAACAAGTTACCAACTGTGTCCCCGTGTTCTTGATGAACTCATTTTTAAAATACAAGTCTCGATCCACTGGACTAAATCCCTTCATAATTTTAAACACTTCAATCATGTCACCTCTTAATCTTCTTTTGCTTAAACTGTAAAGGCTCAGTTCTTTTAATCTTTCCTCATAATTCATCCCCTGTAGTCCTGGAATCAGCCTAGTCGCTCTTCTCTAGACCTTTTCTACCACTGCTATGTCCTTTTTGTAGCCTGGTGACCAAAACTGCACACAGTACTCAAGATGAGGCCTCACCATTGTATTATAAAGGTTAAGCATAATCTCCTTGGACTTGTACTCCACACATCGTGCTATATAACCTAACATTCTGTTAGCCTTCTTAATGGCTTCTGAACACTGTCGGGAAGTTGATAGCTTAGAGTCCACTATGACTCCTAAATCCTTCTCATAAGGTGTACTCTCGATTTTCCGACCGCCCATTGTGTATTCAAACCTAATATTTTTACTTCCTATGTGTAATACTTACATTTACTGACATTAAATTTCATCTGCCACAAATCTGCCCAAGCCTGTATGCTATCCAAGTCCTTCTGTAATGTAGTGTAGTATATAAGAAGATAAAGAAAGGCGAAGGTCTCAGGAATGCTGATCTGCTCTTAGAAAAGAGAAAATCCACAATTTCAGAAATGTCTGCTATTGCACAATGAGAGCAGCAACAAGCCATGGAATTAAAGAATGAGTTTATAATTAACAGCAAGAATCAGCACCTCAATAAGCAGCTGGTTGGAGTTTGAGGCCCTGACTTAGTTGGTCTTCTGTTGGCTCACTCGCTTCACATTTCACTTCTGTTTGGGTGCCATTTAAGGAAAGAAATGAAGCAATTCAGAGGAATGATGAAGAAATTCAGGGAAACATTTCTTAAAATTAAAATTAATTCAAAAGAAGTTAATTAGCAGAAAAAACATCACTAATTATGAAAAGGGTTAGAATGAAAACCTGCAGCCATTGCAGCCCTCCGAAACTGGAGTTGGGCACCCCTGCACTACACAGATCTGCAAAATTAAACTCATAAAAAAAGTATTTTAATGGTGAAGAGTTATTTTGCATTCATGAACACAAAAGAATGTATATGATTATGTCACGTTTAAGTAAAAATTAAAAAAAATGAAGTAGTACTAGGGTGTTGTGCAATGTCAACTATACTTTCTTAGAAGGCTGACGTCCTTCAACATCTGCAATAAGATGCTGCAGATGTTCCATCAGATGGTTGTGGCGAGTACCCTCTTCTAGGCGGTGGTGTACTGGGGAGGCAGCATAAAGAAAAGGGATGCCTCACGCCTGGACAAACTGGTGAGGAAGGCAGGCTCTATTGTAGGCACAGAGCTGGACAGTTTGACATCCATGGCAGAGCGACGGGCACTGAGCAGGCTCCTATCAATCATGGAGAATCCACTGCATCCACTGAACAGTATCATCTCCAGACAGAGGAGCAGCTTCAGCGACAGACTGCTGTCACCATCCTGCTCCACTTACAGACTGAGGAGACCCCACACTATGCGACTCTTCAGTTCCTCCCGGGGGGGTAAACGTTAATATTATACAAAGTTATTGTCTGTCTGTTATACCTTCATTGTTATCACTCTTTAATTTAATATTGTTCTTCATCAGTATACTGCTGCTGGAGTATGTGCAATTCCCTTTTGGATTAATAAAGTATCTATCTATCTATGTTAGCCATTATGGATGTAGTGAGAAGTTAAGCAAAATGACACCTTTTATTGGCTAACTAAAAAGATTTGCCTCGAAAGCTTGCATATTGTAATCCTTCTAGTTAGCAAATAAAAGGTGTCATTTTACTTAACTTCCCGCTACAAAAAATTAAGTAAAACTTAAACTCATATGCAGTATTGTTCTAAATTAATTTAACATGAAAATATTTTGTCAATCTAATATTTTTAAGCATATATGGAATGCATTCATTGACTTACATATAACTTCTCAAGTTTTTGTCACTTCTTAGATTTTTGATCCAAAGCTTTGTTTGGTGGCCAGTCATCTGTACAGTTTTTCTATGGTTATCCCTATTAATCATCCAGCAGACGTCTGCCATCATACTGACATCCCAGAGTTCCTGGTACCTTCTTTCCATGTCCTCGATATCCTGATGGACTCTTGCACTCTGCTCTTCCCTCACCACTCCCAAGATTTTCAGGGAAATATTCCAAATGTGAATCCAAAAATTGAACCTTGAGATACAGTACATGTTGTAAAACAATTCCTTAAACTTAACTCATAAAATTTTGATGATTACTTTATAGTTTGGATCTTAATTGTTACTTACAAGCTCATAAATTACTTCTTTGAATGAATGATACCCAAGCCCCCTTGTTCCTGGTTATTCATCACACCATCAAATTCTGCAACAGTCAAGTCCAGTAAAAATGTCCTCTTTCAGCTTAACCTCAGACAAATCTGGAAATGTTTGGCATTTGTACATAAATCAGGCTTCTTCTTTTGGTAGGGCTTTGATAAACTGCTCCATTGAACCAAGCTGAATATGAAGCGGTGGCAGTACCACCACGTGAGATGATGTTTCTGGCACCAAGCTTAGGCTTTTTTCTAGCTCAGGGATGGGCAATGTCGGTCCTGGAGAGCTGCAGTAGCTACAGGTTTTCATTCCAACCCAATTGCATAATTAGAAACCAATCCTTGCCAATGTCAGACCTTATTTAATTTTATGGCTTGTTAGTCTGCAATGTAAGGTTCTTATACTGTAGATTTTTTTTCCTTTACAAGGATATCATTCAAATGATTTGAAGCCTAAAATGGATAAGTTTCAGTCTGTTGCTTTTGCTATTAAGTGTTTTATCAGAAAGTGTATGATGAACGTACACAGATGTAAATGGAAACAAGCTAGATGGAGAATTGCTGGCTGCTTTGTCATTTACATCTTATTACTAACAAGGAGCTATTAAATACAGTGAATGCAGCTGTTTAAGATTGAAATAAGCAATTAAGGGTGGGGAACCTTAATAAACGAGACCACTAAAATGAAGGATCACAATGTCACTTAACCAATAAGTGTTTCATCAGCAATAATTGGCTTCTCATTAAAAAACTGGGTTGGTACAAGGACTGACATTGCCCATCCCTTTTCTTGCTGGTTATTCCTTCTGAACTCAATGTCAGCTCATTGGCTCTATGGTCCCACTCACAGAGAAAACATGGGAGTTTTGTATGCCCTGACTGCTGACCCAATAAGACACCCAAAGCTTTCATATCCTCACATAATGTATGAACCATATTATGGACAAAAAAATATGCTTCAAATATAGATATTAATATATGAAAATATTCAATTCAAATAAATATCAATAAAAGAATATTTATTAATTATAATTAATTAATTAGATATTTATTGAAAGCAATAAAAAACGAATTAACTGCAAAAAATGTTTTGTGAAAAAAGTTACATAATGAAGAAAATGGTTTTAATTTTTGAATTCAGCTCCCAAAAATATATAAAAGTATTTATAATTTAAGTATATACTGATGTTACACGCCTCCTCAGGGTCCTGAATGCAGGAGCCTAGTCTTACAGCAATGGTTGTAAAGCAGGAGACCAGTTCAGCACTGGATTAACTTATTTACACCACATACACTCATACTGGAATAATTTTGACACTCCAGTTAACCCAATCTTTAGATTCTGGGATAAAAAAAACAATGTGTGAAGAAAACTCAACACAGTGACGGGAAGAAACTTCAAACTCCACACAGAGGGTGCCATTTAAAATTAGGTTGTGCCACTCGTGCCATACCCAACATTACTGAAGTGCCAGCCGAAATGCTGAAAATATGATTCCACGTGTTCAATAATGTTTAATCGAAAGGAGGAATGTGATCGAAAGATAACAAGTTTGCAGCCCTTAAAGGATGACATCTTATTCAGATTTCAGACCTCCAGCACACGCGTCCCGTTAAGTGTAATACCCGTTCCCAGCTTGCCATCTAAACGTTATTACAACTTTTTCAATAGAGCAGTTTTTAGATATCGTCGTATTTCAGTTATGGAAATAACAATTTACTAAATAAATGTCACTGCGCTCAAATTACACACGCGGGGTGTTGCTCTTTGTCACGGCAGTGCGCAAATTCGATATTTGAACTTCGCGACATATTTTGCATGAAGTGTAAATCCCAGGAAGCAGCGCCGTGTAACTGACACCTTTTGAAAAAACGTTTCGCTCCTGGCATTTTTTTTACTGTGTAAAGAGGCGTTTTAAGTTCCCTGCAAGGTTGAGGGTGCAGCTGAAATAGATCGGATGCCTTTTCTTCTCTCTTTTATTGACTGCGGCAGCCAGCGGCCTTGGGGCACTGGGAGCGAGCGAGAGCGAGAGTGGGAGTGGGAGAGGGTGGAGCGCGGCGGCCGAGAAAGCAGACTGCGAGTCAGCGATCCTTCTCCGGGCACAAGCGTGTTTGGTCTCCCTGCAACGAAGGAGGGGAGGCGGCGTCTGTCGTTTGCTGCGCAGGCGTCCTGCCTCTTACACACTTCTAATGCCGTTCCATGGCGTTTGCTCTCAGCAGCACTCGGAGCCCAACCTGGACGACAACTCTCTGTAAAGTCCTGGGAAAACCGTGTCGCCGGAGAGGAGCCGCAATCAGCTCCATGCTGAGAATGTGACTTCCTGCCGATGAAGCTGAGCTTGCAGCAAGGTTGATGTCAGCGAGCGACCATGGACGCTGGATTACTGCTCTATAACAATCTGAAAGATGTGAAATGGAGCACGACGTCTCTGCCACTAGACCGGCTGGTCAGCTCCTACCGGCTGCCGCAGATCGTCAGGCTGGACAGCGGTAAGCAGCGCATGCTGATCACCGCCGAGGGGACTGGGAAAGGGCGTCAGGCCGAATAAAGCAGCTCCATAGAAGAAGTTGTGGCTCGGAAGTGCATGTATACGGGGAAACAATCCTGGCTGATTTCCCTCGTTATTGTGGGAGCACGGACGCCGAGATAGTGTGTGTGTGCGCATGCGAAGGGGTTCGATTTCTAGTTTGGGACGGGGCAGAATTCAATAAAAGCCGTCATGTGTGTGACACACTCAAATAGGCTCGTTCTAGTCAAACATCTTTTATTTCCGAACGGTTGGCACCAGGCGCAGCTTGTTAGCAGTCAAACTGTTATTTTGCTAAAGTGGCTTAAAGCGCGATCTCCAAATAAGACCTTTTCATATTATGGCGCTATAGTGACACCAAGAATGTTATTGTTACCCACGTGTTGGCACACAGCGATCACCGCTGGGGGATAATGCGCCCTCCGGCTTCTAGCGTCACCTTGCCGTGTACCCGTCCGGAAGCGGTGGCCGTCTAGACTACCGAGTCGGTCAGATTTGAATGGACTGACAAGGGCAAAGGGCATCTCCGTCAGATCAGTACGAAAACTTGAACTTAATGGCTGCACAGCACGCCGCTACAGAATAGCATCGGGGATGTCTGACGAGTAGGGAACGCTTTGCCAAACCGAGCCCGAAGTTCATAAGGACTTTTATTTGCTTTTTGAAAGATTAGCTCGACCAAGTCGTGACATTTACTGTTTTTTTTTTTTGTTCCGCACTAATTGTAACTCCGAACCGGCTGAACAGGTTTTAATATTTATAGGATTTTACCAAAAATACAGAGGGCGGCACTGTGTAATCGGTAGCCTGTAAGAAATACATAAATAGTATCTAATGTTTTTAAAATCCGCTGTGTTCTGTCTCTCAAGTCTCTTCAAAGAACTTTGACCTGCAAGTGAGCTTGTTCTGTTCTGGAGCACGTCACGCCTGTCTGGTGCGTGGATCGCAGCCCGCAGTAGCGCCAATACAAATATGACAACTATTAATAAAAGGCGCACATCTTTTAAATAGTAATTTAATGCAAAACGTATTGAATAAGCCACACTTTGGAGGACGTTGACAGCGCTGACTCCTCCAATTCGCTGTAAATGACATGGACAGGCGATTTTTAATTTCGAACCAATTCCAGGCATTTCTGAATGTCTGTGCGGACGTGAGCACGCGATCTATGAAATACAGTCGCTGCTTTGGGACTCTGGGACGCGGTGACTCGGGAATCGAGCCAAATTAGCAGTGATCGATTTAGGTTTTAACTAAAGTGGTCGGTTATCCTGCTGAATGGAAGGTCCGGCCATTCCTTCCCCTCGCTTTATTACATCCTCCGCATTTGTATTTGAGATAGTAGTTTTGTACTGAAGTGATTTTCTTCCTTTTTTTTCCTGGAGTTAAACACCCCATGGACAACCATTAGGAATTGTTTTGATAAACTGAGTTATGAATACGGGGCAGCATGGTGGCGCAGTGATAGTGCTGCTGAATGGGTTCGCAGGTAATCCCAGCGTGGAGTTTGCAGTCTCTCACCTTGTCTGTGTGGGTTTCCTCACCACAGCCCTAAGACATGCATGCTATTGGTGAATTGTCAGTCCTAAATTGTCCATAGTGTGTGTTGCACTTTGTCCAGGGTTTGTTCCTGTCATGCACGCTATGATAGATAAATAGATACATACTTTATTCATTCCCTCATTGAAATTCAAGTGTACTGTAGAACAAACACATCAGTAAAGAATTGTTACGATTTATTACAAAGGGCAAGGAGAATAAAACATCAGTAACAAATAGTCAACTGTTACAGTGTTGGAAGGTACAGTGGCGACAACGTGATGAATCACTCATGTGGACAAGAGCGTTCTAAAATCTCACAGATATTCAGAAGACTGCTACGTTTACATTCCAACCCTCCAAAATGTTGTGGAGAGGGTGACCGCTTATTGTCAGGGATGGCCTGCACCTTCTTCCCCATGCACCTTTCCACCACAGTCCTGTGCCAGCCTTCTTCACCAACATGTCCTGTCGCTTTGTGTTCTCCTCTGCCATACTGCCACTCCAACACACGGCAGCAAAGAAGAGGGCACTAGCAACAACTGTCTGATAGAACACAGACAGCATTTCACTACATACATTGAACGATCTGAGTGTTCTGAGGAGAAACAGCCTGCTCTGCACCTTCCTGTAGAGGACAGCTGTGTTCACTGACCAGTCCAGTCTGTCATCAAGGTGGACACCTAGATATTTATAAGTCTGCACCACCTCAGTGTCACCACTCGGATGTTGACAGGCTGAATGGGAAGCTTAGACCTTTGGAAATCCACAGTCATCTCCTTGGTCTTCATTGTGTTCAGAACCGGGCAGTTCTTATTACTCCAGTCACTGAAAGCTCCAGTCAGATCCCCGTATTCCCCTTCTTGCCCATTCCTTCCACATGCCACAGTAACTGTATCATCAGAGTACTTCTGAATGTGGCAAAAGTCTGACTAATGTTTAAAGTCTGCTGTGTATAATGTGAGCAGGAATGGAGCCAGCCTGCAGCACCAAATCCCCCATAACTCTGGTCAGGACAAAGTGGGTTAGAAAATGATGACTATTGTGAATACGGTGTTCCTTTTTCATCCAAATCACTTAGCTGGTCAGTCATCACTTAATATTTGTTTAACCTTGTAGAAAAGGTGAAATGGAGGTTAATTCCTGCCTTGCAGTCATTTTTTTGCATTGGTTTGTTAATAAAGCTAAGAATATTTTCTTCATAGAAACAAGATAGAACAAAGCGAGCCGATGAGTGTCCGACTGTCAGCTCTCCTCCGACTTTTTTGGCAGAGAATGTTTAACTTAAATATTGTTATCACTCTGAAAAATACATTTCCAGGGAAGATGGTAGACATGAACTGAGAAGCTGCTGCTTGGTCACTCGCCACTTCTCTAAAGGTTTCTTTCATTGTGCTGAAAACAGTCATCCCACTCCAACACCAACATAGCACTTCCTCGCTGCTGGTAAAGCATCCCATTCCACTCATGACAGCCTGCTACTCCATTACTGCTCACTAAAGCTTCTCATTCCGACTCGCACCAGCCCGCCGCTCCATTACTTTCCATGATTGCTCTCCCAGACCATCCCTAAACCAGCCTGCCCCTCAGTCGCTCTGTGGTAAAGGCTTTTTCTCTCACCCTACACCTTGCTTGTACTCTGCTGCTCTCGTTCCATACCAACTTACCACAAGAGTTGCTGCATATTGAAACGTTTTTCCCTTTTAAACTCTTCATATGCGAAACTCAGGAAACAGGTCTTCGCTGCTTCTGCTTGTAAAGCTTTTTTTTTAGTGGCACTTCTTATACATCCATCAGTTTTCTAGGTATGGTATACCTGTAATAAAAGCATTGTAAATCATTGGGAGGTTGTTTTGTGTTTGGGACAAATCAGAGTTGCAATTAACCTAAAATGCATGTCATTGGGATGTGGGGGCAAACAAGAGTTTTCCCATACATACAGTACATGAGGAGGTCTTTATCTGCTCTTTGCTTGTCTTTCCAGTACTTGTGTGGCGCCATGCTGACTACATACATGATCCATTTTGGGTTTGGTGGGTAGTAGCCTAGTCCAGCAGCACTATAAAATAGCTCTTATTCAGTCATTTCAAAATATACTTATTGCTTGCATGTACAATTTGCAAGTTGGTTTGGATAAAAGTGTTGCTTAGTACTGTAAACAAAAGGCAACAGGGAGATAATAAAGGGCTGGGGATCAGAAGTGACTTTGATTAATGTTAGGCAAATTAGATAGAAACAAATTAGATAGACAGATACTTTATTAATCTCAAGGGGAAATTCACATACTCCAGCAGCAGCATACTGATAAAGAACAATATTAAAGAGATAAAAATGCAGGTATAACAGACAATAACTTTGTATAACGTTAACGTTTACCCCCCCCCCCCCGAGTGGAATTGAAGAGTCGCATAGTGTGGGGGAGGAACGATCTCAGTCTGTCAGTGGAGCAGGACGGTGACAGCAGTCTGTCGCTGAAGCTGCTCCTCTGCCTGGAGATGATCCTGTTCAGTAGATGCAGTGGATTCTTCATGATTGACAGGAGCCTGCTCAGCGCCCGTCGCTCTGCCACGGATGTCAAGCTGTCCAGCTCCGTGTCTACAATAGAGCCTGCCTTCCTCACCAGTTGTCCAGGCATGAGGCGTCCTTCTTCTTTATGCTGCCTCCGCAGCACACCACCGTGTAGAAGAGGGCACTCGCCACATCCGTCGTAATGACTAATGACACACGTACGTCGACGTCCTTCAGTGCCTGTCTCGGGCAGACAGGGATCAAATTGCTTTCCGTAGCAGAGTGCCGTCCTGTTCTGAATTGATTCCGGAAATGAACGTCAGCGCCATTCTTTAAATAACCTATGGGGCTGTAAGAGGTGGGACCTCTGGAGTCAAACAGGAAATGACATCAGCAGTTGTTCGATCTGCAGGTGAAAGAATAAAGGCTGCTAGTGACCACACTTCCCCATGGAATTGGTGCCCATATGCTTACCTCAGTAGTGTTGCATGGGTGGTCCCTGTGCACGCATGTGGGACAGTAGAGCCAGTAAATGTTGCTTTTATTAGGCACATCATGACCCAAACCATTTGCAGGGTCAGCTGTCAGAATCAGGACCTCCCCTGATCCCACTGTTACTTGTACAATGTCCCACTGTCAAGTCTTTCCTATGCTCATTCAACTTTAACTTTTAGTTTCTCATATACTGTACATAGTATAGAGAAAGTATAGGAATCGTGAAAAAATTCAACCTCGAGATTTTGATGAATCTTGATGTTTCAGACCTTCCTAAGTCTGAAAATACCATTTTTGAAATGTCTGTCTGTGTGTAAACACGATAACATAAAAACACTTTGACCTCGGTCAAGGAGATTTTGTACACCTGCTTTATATCAAAAATAAGGAACCCTATTAACTTTTTGGCCACTTTCGTCAACTGGAAGAGGTACTTTAACTGAATACTTTCACGAATTTTCAAGTAAACTATGGTTATAATTACAGATAGATGATTCAAATTTTGTGTAGATATTTATAATGATAAAAAACAAGCAGATATGAAATTTGAGAAAAATTGCTTAACCGGAAGTAGTATTTTATTCAAACAACCATCAGAATTTTTTGTATCATGGAAATATAAATGTGTGCATGATATTAAAAACTGTATTCAATATAACGCATATTCTTTCAATAACTATTATTCATTTTATTTTAACTTTGTACATCATCAGTTTAACAATAATATGTAAACACTAAACATGCCATGTAAATATAAAGATGTAATGGGAATAATAAGCTGCTACATCCCCATCGTGTTCCTGGTAATACATTTAATTTTGTGATATTTTTTTTATTTCTACCGTCATTATCATAATTAAATGTAGCTAAATGCAGTTTTACCTATAGCAATTTATTACAACAAATATTATATGATACTAAGACTTTTTCTATGTTTTTTGGTGACTGTAAGTCTTTTTAATTTGCATGTAATCGAGGTAATTCATATGTAATCATGAAAAAATTCCACCGCCGTTTTCGACTTCCTTAAATGCGAAAATATCATTTTAATATAAAGTTTGGTTATAAATAGAGATAAATGATTGTGTATTGATATTATCAATTTGTTTTGATGAGAAACAAAGACGTATGATATTTCAGAAATATTGCACAACTGGAAGTGGTTCTGATGACCTTTTCCTCCATCTCAGTATACGAGAAAGTTGAGGGGAGCGCACTCCCCATTTTGTTCTCTTCATGGCCGTCACTGTGGTATGGTAGTTGTTGACTTACAAAGCAACTTGCTATCATGCCAGCTGTGAAGATTGTTGCATCCTGTATTAGAGTTCTGTTGGGTTGGACCTCATATCCCTGCAGTGCTCTTTTAGAAACTAGAAACATGAAAGAACGGATTTCACTGCACTCTGTAAACGTGGCAACGTTGAGCCTGTGAATGAATGAGTGAATCAGCCATTCATTGTCACACTCTCTTACAAAATAAAGATGTTTAGGATGAAGACATAAGGGAACCATTATTGGTTTCCAAAAGTACCATCCACAGGAATGTTCCAGTACGAACCTTTACGCATTTAGATCCATAACAGACTCCATAGATAACCATGAATAGATGATAACAGATTTGTAAAATAACAATGGGGTCCTGGATTTTAAAGGACTCTTACTGCACACAATAAGACAGGCTCAGTTCAGGATCTCTTGATCTGTTGTAAACTGCTAAGTAGCCCACTGCACATTAAAGATTTCTGTTTTGTCTACATAGGAGGAACATTTTAAATCCTGTAATTATAATAATAATATGAGCAGAGTTCTTTCCACAATGTAAAGGTTGTTTGTCAAACAATGGCTCTATGAAGAACCACAGAAGCCAGTAATGAGCCATTACAGAACCATTATGTTTAAGAATGTTCCCCCATCTGTTGTCTAATCCAGTTAGTCCAAGTCTGCATATGGTGCCAGTCCATGGCTGAGCACACACTGGCACACACTGATATGTACACCAGGTCAGTTCAGGGTAACTAATTAATTTGTCACACATGTCTTTAGGTTGTGGGTAGAATGTGCAACCTTCACACAGGCAGTACCTAAAGTGGAATCTGAACCCACGACTCTGGAGTTGTGAGACAGCAGTGCTAACCGCAATGTCACCATGCCATCCCTTATTTATACATAAAATGGTAAAATATTTTGGTGAACTTTGGGCTGCAAAATTATAAATTGCAGGAGTCTGTATTGCTGTAGTTTCCCTTTGATTGTGAGTTGTCTTCATATCTGGATAATTTACTTACCATAGTGATTCACAATCGTCATATGACCCGTCGTTTCAATACAGGAGGCATCTGGCAAGACATTTGTTTTGATCGGTAACATTTTTTATCTTAAGGAGATGCTTAACATTTGAGAAAGTCAAATGCTGGCCACACTTTTAACGAAATGGACATGTGTGCTGTAATTTAACTTCTACAGCTTTCAGTATTGATGTAACAGTCAAGCATGAAATCTGAAAGATGTTCAGCCAAAAAATACTCCTCTGTCTGCTAAAGCTGTTTAATCGAGTGTGAACAGCTTTGGTTATTCTCTTACTGTCTGTCCTTTGACCTTTGCTAATGTTATGAGGCCACCTGGTCTATAGTTGAGTAACAGTGGGCTGAAATCTCTCCATGCAGCATTGGGTTGACGCTGGTAAGGCTTCTGGCCCATCATGGGCACACTTACACACAATGACCCAATTTAGGGTTGCCAATTAACCTAACACCCATGTCTGTGGAATGCTGGGATAATATGCAAGCTACACGCAGGGCTGAGATCTGACTCCAGGTTTTTGAAAGTGTTAGGCAGCAACATTAATCAATGTGTTGCAATAAATTCAAAACAAAGATTCTTTTGGAGAGATGTTTCTAGTGATCCTTCAGTATTACTAGCCCACTAAGTGACCCCAAACAGATTTAGAACTGTACCAGTTAAAGAAGGTAGAAGCTCTATTCAGTCCAAGATGTCCACTGATTTTCGTCCTTGTTAATCTTCTAATGAAAAGCAAATTGTTTTTGAATGCATTCGCATTCCTCTTGCTGCAGTGCTTGCACATCTCCTGTTTCAGTACAAAAATGTAACATAACATTTTCAAACTTACTGCACCACCAGTTTCTAAACACATAATCCCAAAATATTTAAAAGTAAGTTAGTGAATGGATGGTGTCTTGTGGACAGGATGTTTTGTTAAGAAGACTGACGTTATGAGCAGAGAGATAATGGGGGGCTAGTGGTCAGAGCTGCCACTTCATGAATCCAGCAGTTTGGGTTCAAATCCCAATTGGCCATAACTTAACAATAGTGTTAATGGACAAATCATGTTAGGATCCATTTATTTTATTTGTGGAATACTTTGTTTTGCTTTGTATTTAAACAAATCTTTACTTCTCTGTGTACAGAAATATAGATCTCTAATAGGATGTTAGGTTATATATTACTATGTGTGGCAAATAAGTCAAGAGAGATTATACTTAAATTATACAACACAATAGTGAGACATCACCTGGAGTACTGTGCTCAGTTTTGGTCTCCATAATACAAAAAAGACATAACAGGAGGAGACAACAAAAGGATACGATCAAAGTGGAGCATATGATATTATTTATCTTGACTTTCAGAAAGCATTTGATAAGGTGCCACTTGAGAGGTTAGGCATCAAACTAACAGAAGTGGGGGTTCAGGGTGTGGTGTGTAGATGGATACAGAATTAGCTCAGACACAGGAAGCAGAGGGTGATGGTGCGAGGAACCTCATCAGAATTGGCCGATGTTAAGAGTGCTGTTCCACAGGGGTCAGTGTTAGGGCCGCTTCTATTTTTAATATATAGAAATGATTTAGATAGGAATATAAGTAACAAGCTGGTTAAATTTGCAAATGATACCAAGATAGGTGGATTAGCAGATAATTTGGAATCTGTTATATCATTACAGAAGGACTTGGAGAGCATACAGGCTTGGGCAGATTTGTGGCAGATGAAATTTAATATCAGTAAATATAAAGAATTACACATTGGAAGTAAAAATGTTTGGTTTGAATACACAATGGGTGGTCGGAAAATCGAGAGTACACCTTATTAGAAGGATTTAGGAGTCATAGTGGACTATAAGCTATTGACTTCCAGACAGTGTTCAGAAGCCATTAAGAAGGCAAACAGAATGTCAGGTTATATAGCACCCTGATGTGTGAAGTACAAGTCACAGGAGGTTCTGTTCAACCTTTATAATGCACTGGTGAGGCCTCACCTTGAGTACTTTGTGCAGTTTTGGTCTCCAGGCTACAAAAAGGACATAGCAGTGCTAGAAAAGGTCCAGAGAAGAGCAACTAGGCTGATGCAGGGGCTACAGGGGTTGAATTATGAGGAAAGATTAAAAGAGCTGAGACTTTACAGTTTAAGCAAAAGTAGAATAAGACGAGACATTATTGAAGTGTTTAAAATTATGAAGGAAATTAGTACAGTGGGTCAAGACTGTTATTTTAAAATGAGTTCAACAAGAACATGTGGACACAGTTGGAAACTTGTTAAGGGTAAATTTCGCACAGACATTAGCAAGTTTTTCTTTACACAAAGAACGATAGACACATTGAATAAACTACCATGTAGTGTGGTAGACAGTAAAACTTTAGGAACTTTCAAAACTTGCCTTGATGTTTTTTTGGAAGAAATAAGTGGATAGGACTGACAAGCTTTGTTGGGCTGAATGGCCTGTTCTTGTCTAGAGTGTTCTAATGTTCTAGTGTTCTAACAGAGAAGATTGACTAGGAAAAGAGTGCGAAAGAGGTAACCCTTTCCATCTTAAGCAAATAGAGATTAAGAGGGGACATCAATGAAGGGAATTAGTACAGTGGATCCATGCTGTTACTTTAAAATACATTCTGTAAGAAGTACATGGGGACACAACTGGGAACTTGTTTAGGGCAGAGTTGGCACAAATGTCATAAAGGTTTTTCTTCACACTATGAACCATAAACACATGGAATAAATTATCAATTAGTGTGGTGGGGAGCTGACTTCAAGGAACATCAGACCGTGACTTGATGTTATTTTGGACAATCTATTTAAATAGGATGGATGAGCTTATTGGGCTGATTGGCATGTTCTTGTTACAGTTGTTCTCATGTTCTGTTGAGCATGCATTATGTAATTAGTAATTTCTAAAGTTTTAAATCATTTTCCTTGTGCACTTGTTCCAGCGCTCTGAGTCTACACTCGATGAAGAGCACTATGCAAAAATAAAATGAAATCCATACCTGATTGTTGTCCATGTACTTTCTTTCTGGCTCTGTTTGGATTTTTTTTAATCAGGTTCTCAGACTTTACTTCCATGTACCCAAAATGTGCATGTTGAGTGAATTGGTGATCTTAATTGGCCCTTTGTGTGTGGGTGTGTGTGAATGGACCTTGTGATGGACCAGCGCTTAGTGTTGTCAGGATAGGTTCTGACATTCCTTGAATCTAAATTGGATTGAGTGGATTTGAGAATGG
This sequence comes from Polypterus bichir lapradei, assembly GCA_026402145.1. NCBI lineage: Eukaryota > Metazoa > Chordata > Cladistia > Polypteriformes > Polypteridae > Polypterus > Polypterus bichir. The sequence continues at coordinate 3,012,971 of JANRMT010062820.1, forward strand.
TATAGTACAAAGATGACTATTTAAATGCAAAAAATAGCTGTACTTCAGATAATTAAAAATAATATTACATACAGAAAATAAAGAGCTGAAACCTGGAAAAGATTAACCTACTTTTAATGAGTTAGTTTCTGTTCAACAAGGCTTATTGTAGCTCTGTGTCATAGAGGCTGGTGCCAGTCCCTGGCACTCTTGGCAGTCTTGAATGCTGTGATAATATGTGGCAGGGCACAATCAGTTATCAAAATAAACGTCTCAATTCCTTAAAGTAGCTTTTCTTGCCGTTTGTCTAGTTGCATAGGACGACTTCTCTGATTCCTTTTATTCAGTTTATTACTCCACTTTCTTTAACGTTCAAGCTAATATACCAACCACCTCTTGTTCACTGATAAAACAAGCCTCCACTTGCTGCTGTTTGTTTATATTGCAGGAAGTTTGCTGCAAAAGGAAAAAAGAGACATGTGCAGGCTCAACTACCGAAATACTTGTGTAAAGGAGCACAATAAATGACCATAAAGCTTAGAAAGGCAGGGACTGAAAATATCGTTTTTTGTGATCGGTCTTTTTTTTTTTTGTCAAAATCTGCTGATCAATTGGCTCATCCCTACTTACAACATTTGAGATATTTTTTTGTTTTCCAATTGGAGCACAGGCAGGTAAAGTGACTTGGTTTTGGTGAAACTGCGTCAGCAGCATGCTATGAACCCATAACCTCAGGATTTGAAGTCCTAGCTCCAAAGCCTTAACCACTACACCACACTGTCTGCCAATTAGCCCACGGTCAAATAAACTAAAACAAACAAACTAAAAAAATATTGTATAAGAAAAAGCATTTAGTTAGTCAAATAGTACTTCTGATACTCCCGACGGCACTATAACTGATGTCCATAGTCTTACGCAATTTCCTGAGCGAAGCTGAGTAACGCAGCTAGTGTGTGTGTTTGTGTGGATACGCAGTATGTATTGCAGAGCACACCAGCCCGCGTCTGTCCTCTGCTACAACTGCAGCTCTCTGGAGTGACTCGCCTTTAGAGCTGAGGTTGTCCACCTTTTCTACTTGTGGATTGTTTTTAGATTGAGAAATTACTCACAGAAATTTACAATTTTCGAGTGGCTTAATTTACAAACATTAGATTGAAGAGCAGGAGGGTTGACGCTGAGTGCATCTAAATTTACTAACCTTAGATTAATTGAATAACGGGTGGCGGGGGGGCTTGAAGTTTCAGAAGTCTGTATTTACTAATGATAGATAGATTAAAGGGGTCATGACAGTGTACATTTTTGTGGCTAAGCTTATATTGTAATTCAAATAATATTTTGTATGTAATTCTTTTTTGTTGTAAAACAATGTTCCTAATTTTTTTAGATTATTTTGTGCTGTCAATATGTAATTATTTATCAATGCCACCTCTCTAAGAGGGACCCCTTACCCATCCCACCACCTTCCCAACACATAGACCTACCAACCTGGAGTCAGCAACTAATACAACCCACTAATCCAAAATTTCTGGACAAAATGCCATTTATGCACACAGTCACTCATACCTGGTGAATTTAGACTTACCTGAAGACAGACATACACAGACACAACAAGTACATGAAACTCCACTCAAGCAGCTCCCAGAGTGCCATTTCAGCCCAGGAAGTGTGGAGCTGTGAGGCAGCAGACCAGTCGCTCATCTTTGGCTTGATAAATGCATAATATAACAGTAATTATAATTGTTGATGTGTGCTAAAATCCGCTAAAACAATGAATATTGACTAATAGTGTAGTAATCTCAAGGTGGACACATCGTTAGACCCCCTTTTCCGAAAACATTTGCTTTCTGACATAATAAAACCAAAAGTGCTCTCGAGTTATGGTGTGTTAGACTACATGCGTACCACACCACACCACACCCCACCCGACTGTGACTATTTGAACACGCATGTCTAACCACACGTTCATTTCATTCCATGAGGTACCCCCTGCACAGGAAGCATTGCGTCTCTGTGATCGGCTTGAAAACTAAGAGCCGCCACCTGCTTTTACTGTTTAAGCATTTGAAGCCCTTGCACGGAGCAGATTTCTTTGTGATCACTATAACCACAGAGCTTAACAGGCTTCATTTAAAAGAAGCTCTAATAGACGGAGTACAAAATTACTATTTTTATATGATTTTTTTCTTTTTTATTCCAGTTAACTTGGTTGAGACAGTGGCGTAGTGGTTGGGACTGATGTTACACAAATCCAGCGTCCCGAGTTCAAATCCTCCTACTGTTTGTCTTATTCAGAGTTGATTCTTACATTGTATTCTCTGCTTTGGGGATCAACAGTGGCCACCCAGGAACCTGTTCGGGAGTGTGTAAGGTCAGATAATGGATGGCAGTAAATATTAAAGACTTAACCATCATTACCAAGAAATGTATGCAAAACGAAATCTGCAAGTGAGCAACCAGTGGGATGAGGCAATTCGTCAGCTTGACCATATAATTTAAAAAGTTTACACAAGTTTTGTATGTTTCACAATATTTGGTTTTCTGTGTATCAATAAGGCCACTCAAGAAACAGGGCAATATGTTATAATTAAGGATGGAGTATTTTCAGAGCCCAATTTGTCTCTAATCCTGAGGTTTGCTCTTACGATTTAGAAAGCCTGAAGCTAATATGGCCTTTCAGGATCAGTCGGACCTTTACATTTAAAATGAACAATCAGCTATTTGGCAGCTTCAGACGCTGCTTATTTGTTATGTACATGTGGAGACATCCTTTTCAGTTTCTTCTCTGTGACTTTTTTCCTGTTTTTAGAAAAAGTGCCTGTACTAGTCTTGTGGCGTATTTACCTTTTAGAAAACTGACTGGTTTTCAGTTTAATTTTTTACATTATTAGTTCTTCTTACAATTACCTGAAGTTTGCACCATGAGGCTCATTGCATCTAACTCTTCAATTCACTTGCTATTTTTGTATAGGTATGCCGTACCCAATACCACCCCCAAAGTGCTCTAAAGAATTTTTTTAAACGCATATGTTGTATGTGTACCTGTCTTGATTGGTCATTATTTTGTTGTGATTTAATTATTTGCATTTGATTTTGGTGTTTGTTTTTGGATTTTTTTTTATGTGCATTTTCCCACAATGCTATTATGTTTTCACACAGGACTTGCCATTTTGTGTGTCTGTGTTTACTGGTTGTCATACGGTTGCTAGCGGCAACATCAGGTGCCACAGACTAAGGGGTCATAGTGTGCTTCTTGAGGTCACTTGTCCGAGGTTGCAGATTTCTCAAAGAAAAGTAAAAGTATTTGAAAAGTTTGTTTGTATTTTTTGTTTTTTTGACGTTTTTTTTCTTTATAAAATTTTGACTATGAGTTTGGGTTCTGTTTTGAGTTTTGATGCTTTGATCTCCTGTCTTCCCAGTTACAATTTAGCTTTGTTTCAACTCCTGTTTATCTACCTCTCCATCCATTTGATTTTGTGGAACAAAAATACTAAATCCGGGCCAAGGTGAAGGATTGAGTTGATAACTTTGAGAGTTCAGTTTAAATAAGCACTGTTAAATGTTCCTGCCTCACTTTGAATATAGGAGTAGGCTATTTTTGTGAGTTCTGTTTCTTTCTAAGTACTTTACATAGTTAGCTGTTAATAGAATGGTATAAAACAAATGACTTAATAATAAAAAATGCATGTTCCATCTCTGGTATAGATATATGCAGAATTTGGTATTATTCAGCAATAATGTTAAAGAAAACATTACATTGAAAACATTAAATTGTGTATGCATATATTTAGTCAGTCAGTCATTATCCAACCCGCTACAGCCTAACACAGGGTCACGGGGGTCTGCTGGAGCCAATCCCAGCCAACACAGGGCGCAAGGCAGGAACGAATCCTGGGCAGGGGGCCAGCCCACCGCAGGGCACACACACACACACACACACCAGGGACGATTTAGAATCGGCAGTTCACCTAACCTGTATGTCTTTGGACTGTGGGAGGAAGCCCACGCAGACACGGGGAGAACATGCAAACTCCACGCAGGGTGGACCCGGGAAGCAAACACGGGTCTCCTTACTGCAAGGCAGCAGTGCTACTACTGCGCCACCGTGCCGCCCGCGAATATATCTGTATATAGCATATTATGTTCAGCATATATATATACATACGCATGTATGTGTGTGTGTGTGTATTTATATACTGTATTTAAACCAGTAATGGTGCACTGCGCGATAACGTTACCGTGCAGTGAATATACTTGACTTATAGTTTTCATGCTCATTCTCTAAACGTTTATCATTTGTTTACTCAGAGGTTGATGCACTTGCTGCTTCCCGAGCAGCTCTTGTTTTCTCCACTCTAACGGTCCGCTTCTCTTCTTCTGTCGGCATCTTTTCTCGTTAAAACTGATTAAGTTAGTTTTTGTGTTGCAATTACTTAGTTCTTTTTTCTTAACTTGTCACTTAAGCTGGCACTTAAGTCTTCAATCTGCCTCAAGAATTATTTAAGATATGAAGAGGTAGAGGAAGTGACGGAGAAGGTGGTAGGGATGAGAAAGGTGCCCATAAGTATGCGCCACATGGCCTACCAGCTGCCTGCTGCCGAGAATTGATTCTACAATAAAATAAAATAAAAATGAAGAGTAATAAAAATCATCACCCTGAAAGCGGACAGGTCAATAGGTGAAACGGTTAGCGAGCTACAGATGATTTAAAATCCTGGACAGGCAAACGGACAGCCACGGTAGCGTGTTATATAAGAAGATGGTGCACCATGTGCAGTTTTTTTTACTATATATGCGGTGTTCGAAGGGTCCAGTTTCACGTTCAGACTGAGAACTTCATGATTACTTTCATGTACAGCAATCATATATAGTTCATTGAAAGCATTTTTGTTATTTTAAAGAAGCTTTTTCAAAATAATTGTTTTTTCTCTAAATACTGTGAGCTACAAGAGCTTATTAAATGTAAAAATGGTGCGACACTCTTTGTCTTTTGTTATATCAATGAGAGCTGACATTTCAATAAATGTGTCTATGGTGTTTATATATAGAAATATGAGATAAAGAAATTTGGGGTACTTTGACATAAGATTCAGGATATCGGTGTCTTTTAAAAGAGCAATACTGAAATTCTAGTTTGGACACAGCTAGTGAATCAATGACTTGGTGAATAAAGACAAATGCATTGTGTTATATTACTATATTTTTAAATAATTGTTTTCAGTATTAAGCAAAAATTTGTGTTGCAACAGTAATATATTCCTATTTATCTCACATTGGCAACCTGTTGCGCTGAACCAATAAGACCACCTTATCCTCCGTAACAGTTTCCAGCTCTCCCAAGTGGACGTTCCCTAATCCCTCAAATTAAATCAAACTTTTACGTGATTTTCCTATTTTTTTTTCAATTCTTGATTTTTGTAACCTTCAATATAGATAAATATATAGTTTATAGTGCAGTATTGTACATGCTATTTAAACTGTCTGTAGGTTGTGTGAAAAAATTACCCCTGACTGTGAAAAAAAGAGATTACACATTTAGAAATATTAAACAAAATATTTCACTGTCTGAAATAGAATTAAAATATTCACACATAATCACTGTAATACTTTTCTTTGCAACAAAGAAGAAAGCAACAATATTTTTCATTGAACAGCACAGATTTTAAAAGGTAGCATAAATTTGCCAAAATGAGTTCAGGCAGTTTCCACTTGCAATTACACTACAATAATGTTATTTTCTATGCTTTTACAACAGCTGTCATTTTCCATCTTTTCAGACTTGCAAATTTAATTGTACAGTTCCTTGTGGTGACAACACCTCTGCTCTTATTTACTGTGGCATTACCTGTCATTAAAGTGACTTTCCTCCGGTGCTCAACTTTATTCATAGTAGCAACAAAGCAGCAACATTTGGCTGTCGTTTGAACAAAAACGTTTTCGCTGAATTGCTTGGTTAAAACCATAAGTAGCAATGTTTCTAAGTACATGTCTAAAATTTAGCTAGATTTAATAATCGTGGATCTCAGGACATTGGGTAATGTATTCTGATTAAATATTACATTTATTGTTAAAATGTTTATAATAAATAATTATTTTGGTACAACTGTTGATGCAACAGATAAACTTACTGTCAACACTGCACAAGTGAAGTAATTGTTACCTGCACTTTTTGAAATTGCTTATGTCTACAAATATTGACTTTATTGTGAATCAGATGGGCTTCATCATGGATATGGTTTTTTAGGCGTGTTCACATATAATGTACAAAGCACCTATTGAGAAAGCCTATGTCTGTCTGTCTGTCTGCCCGACTGCCAGTCTGGATTAAACAACTCGCTCTCATGGACCAATTGACGTGGCACACTTATTCGTTAAAGAAATTTGTCGAGACGGTTCAATTTTCATTGTGATTTCTCAAACAGAGTGCACTGTTTGAAGTTTTAAAATTTCAAAATGTGTTGAAAAGCATTGGCAAATTTATTAACTCATTCATCTTAAAACGAAGAAATATTCTGTGTGATTTGGAATTAGTTAGCTGGTTCAGTTTTACCTTGAGAGCAGTTGCTTGGAACTTCTGTACTGTGGATATTTTCCTCCTTTTTTCGTCTGACACTTGCTTGGATACCCAATGCAAGTGAGTCAAATGCCATGCAGATCGCACGTGTGTAAGCAGTTCACACCACAGCACTTTCTCCTGCTGCTTTATGTAACTTAATTAGTAAAGTACATAAAAAGTCATTGTCTGGAGATGAATGGAAGGGAATATATAAGACTGAATTGGCTGAACGATATTATCAGCAGATTATTGTTATGAAAAAACAATATTATCAACCTGCAGCTACTGTAAATGGCGTTTGAACTAATAAAAAACACGAGAAAAGCACAGCTGCCCTGCCCATATATAAACATAGAACAGGTTTAAAAATGGACAGTGGCATCAGGAGGTGGGAGGCTTTAGTAGCTAAAGACCCTAATTTGTGGCGGCCAGCCCTGATCTTTCAGTCCCAGATATGCACAAACAATCTTGTTGCTTATCGTGTACCATTAATATTCCCGTTTTACAATAAATCAGTTCCTTTCCCAGTTCTTACTTATTTATATATTTTAATGAATTACTTTGTTTTACTGTGGTGGGCTGGCACCCTGCCCAGGGTTTGTTTCCTGCTTTGTGCCCTGTGTTGGCTGGGATTGGCTCCAGCAGACCCCCATGACCCTGTGTTAGGATATAATGGGTTGGAAGAGGACTGACTGCCTGACTGACTTTGTTTTAACTAATATTAATAGATAGATGGTGAACTTATCTCAATTCCTTTTCCTTTTTTATAGGGTATTGATACTGATTTTATACTAGTATTGGTCACTTTGTTTTGATAGATACTTATCAATTGCTAATTAATGGGACTCTACTCTATTGGATACACATTCAAAAATGTTATTATCTTAAGAAAACTGAACAAACATTGGTCCCAGACCCTCCACCACTAGCACACATCATTCAATGCCATTTTCACATGCCTTGAATTTATGAAATCTGTGTGAGTCACCACAAGCCTGTTGGTGCTTCGTTTTTAACTCTATTGTCAGGTGCTGTTAAAAAGCATGTTCTTAATGTTGCATTCTATTAGCGCTATTACTTTTGAATATGAGTCACTGTTAACAAAACTTTTTAATAAACAAAACTATAATAACTGACTCTTGGATGAAGTAAATAAGGAATGTGAAATGCTCCAACTTTTATATCGGTTGACTTAGTCACTGAATGCATCTGAATGTTACTCCATGCATACACTGTCTAACTTATATTGTTCATGGGACAGTGCAGTTTTTGTTTGCTTGTCCATATAGCCTTGGAATGTTCAATATTCAACATCTACTGTAAAGTGATGACTGAAATTTTGTGGGGCAGATGCCATTTATGGTAGGGTGTGTCCATGACTGACAGCTTTTGTTGTAAATAGCTTAGTCAGCTGTGAATTCATGCATGCAATTTAATTTCTTGCTTACCTTGTTTTCATGGCAGAATGTTTTGTAAAATCTTTTACAAATCTGTTTAATGGTTTAGTATTCTAATCACTTTTTCATACATTTGGAGGAGCCGCATGGTGGCCTAGTTGTTGATGTTGTTTTTTTTTTTAGAACTCTGGGGTTAGGCGATCAGCTCTTATGCACTCACTCTCGGTGTTTGACGTTGTCCCCGAGAACACGTGGGATTTTTTTTTTCACTGCTGTTGTTTTCTCTCAATTTCTGAGACACCTTCATGGTAGGTTACCTGGAGACTCTAAAATGTCTGTAGTGGCTTCTATACACCTAAATTTAATATTCATACATTGGCCTGCATTATTCCAGCACATTTTCTGAGCTAGCAGTGATAAAATCCCAAGGGTGTCACCAGACAAGTGAGGCGCTGCTTATACTTGCAAATGGAATTTTCTGTGAAATGAGAATTTGATGACTATGTGCTGTAGAATTTGCAGAAACTATAGACAATATAAATGTGTAAAAATAATGGATTAACGATTATCAATAACTTTCGCATCAAATGGCCTTATGTAGAACACACATGGTTTGTTAATATTTAGAAATAACCTAATTATCCTCCTCAAAGCTGCTAAAAATTTCAATGATCAAATTTCATGTTATTTTTGAGCAGTATTTTCTTTCATTTTTTCTGACTGCATGAATGATGAATGTCATTCAGAACACTGAGATTGTATTGTTTCCCTTATTCTTAATTTGTTTTCTCTGAATAGTCAGGTTTCCATTGTAATGCCAAAGACACTAATGTTGGGCTGATTGGTGACACTTAATTAGTGTTGATCAGTGAAATTCGCTCATGTTTATATCAGTGGATTTGCTTTGCAAGGCCAGCATGACATCACAGAGCAGTGGCAGCCATGCTTGATGAAGATGTCACTGCCTGATCTGTGCTACCTGATGTATTTGTGTTGTGTATGCACAAAACTTTTACAGATGCGTACTTCACCTCACATTTTGTGGCACTGCCCGATCTGTTTTGTGTATGTGTGAATAATTTACGATGTATACACGTCTGTGTGATGCAGCTGGATATACACCCTGCATGTGTTAGGAAGAAAAAAAAAAACTTGCATTATTTTAGTTTAAGGATTACATTAGCTGACCATAATGAGAATATAATGAAAATTCTTCATTGTCTGGCATTTCTTCATTGTACGTTGTGTCTGTACTGCTGGATTAAGCATGCAATGCTCCTTGCTATGTAGAGCAGATTGGATGGTGACAGGCAGAGCCCCCAAGTATATAATGCTCTGGCAACCATGTGACCCTTGTCAAGATCTAATTAAACATTGTTCTTGTTTGTTTCATTTGCTTTTCTCTATTATTATCAACCTGTGGGGTTTGTTTCCTGCCTTGCGCCCTGTGTTGGCTGGGATTGGCTCCAGCAGACCCCCGTGACCCTGTAGTTAGGATATAGCGGGTTGGATGATGGATGGAGGTTCAAAAGGAGAAATGATGTTTCAAATTGACATACAAACTTTTTTCACCATTTTTTTTCACTCCTATTTATATCACAAGGTCACTGAAAGCTAGGGCCTTTTCCACCAGCAATATGCCTAAATCAGGAACCTGCCCTGAAACATATGACAAAAGTATCTGCTGACTTTTCAAGAGAAGTGTAATGGAAGGCTTGCACTTTTTCCAGTCGATGAATGATTTTTTTTTTCTTTTTTTATACATTAAAGGCAAGCAAGAAAGCGCACTCCATGAACCTTTGTTTCAAGTGATTTTTGCAAATTTAACATTCCTCACACCTGTAGACACCTAACCACCTAGGGTGGTCTGCTTTCTTTTTCATTCACACATTTCTTCATGTGTTACTTCTTTTTTTCACAGTTTCCCTAATGTCTCTTGTGCTTTGTAGGTCTGAATATTGCAACTCACTTCTGCAAGTGCTGTCATCGACTTCTGTTTAATTCTCCCCGAACATTGCTGCTTGACTGCCTGGAACTCATCTGTTAACAAGTTTGGAAGTACAACTAATGAATGTCACCTCTCTGCACAGGGTTTTAGGGCTAGCAGGAGGGCAGAAGTTGCCATTTCAAAAGTGAAATCGTGAAAAGGATACCTGTTGCCTACAAGTTCCCCTTGCATGTTCACAAGTACATATTGTGCTAAACAGCCTTCTCATCAGTGAAATTCATAAGAACCAACCAGTTAACCGTAATTGTTTTAATTAACACACAGCGATCACATTTAAAGTAATTTCAATTTTTAAATTATTTACATAAGTAAGTATTTATACGTAAATATTTATATGTTCACAGTATTTCGTGGGAAGGTTACTGGAAAAATGTCTTATTTGGTAGTGACAATTGTGCATGTCTGCTTAATAAAGAGCAGACTGGTTTTTCTTAGGAGACGCACTCTTTTCATGTGGGTAGTGATGTCCTTTATATGTTTTATATCTCTGTGCTTTTCTGTGTTGTGGTGTGCTAGGCTGGTAATATCACTTCAAGAGAGACCCACCAGACCAACAAGCTGAATTACAAGGCAAGCTCAGTTCTCAAGCCCTTAGCGGTCGTAGTGAAGCAGGGAATTAAAACAAAACTGAGAGCCACTATGAACAACGCTGCACATCCTCTCTCTGACACACTAACACTGAGGACTTCCAGTCGATAAATTATTCTGCAGAAGTGTGTCAAGGAATCGCTACTGGGGCTCCATTGTACCAACAGCGATCTACCATTGTAATATCTCGCTGTGACTGTGACTGCTGTTTTATCTTTAGCCAAGTCACTTTAGGAATTCTGGTGTATAGTTCAGTGCTGTCATCTATCTATCTATCTATCTATCTATCTATCTATCTATCTATCTATCTATCTATCTGTCTGTCTGTCTGTCTGTCTATTGTGTCAACTTAAGAAACATTACAGCCATGTTTGCTTTTAAAATGTATTTATTGCACATTTATTCTACTGTTGTTCAGTGGATGGCAGTGACTCTGCCCAGTGCCTTTGGCTCCCTTGGTGTTCTGTTCTATTAATCACCTTTAATGAACACTATAACCCATTTTGTCGTTTATAAAGTTAATAGAACCATAGAAACACTCTTTTCCAAACAAAGACAAGAAAATGACAAAATTAAAAATAACTAAGAGAAAAATATCACAAGCCAAATAGACAAATTAACATCAAAATCTGAAAATTTCCAAAGGCAGACAGAGGGTACCACCATTTTATTCAAGACGGTAATAGCTTAAGTGACCAGAACAGTAACATATGATAATAAATTAAAAAGCAAACGGAGTGAATTCTTACCAGTCTAACACATACAAATTCTTGCATCATTCAATTAAAAATAAGCATAACCAGTTTGTATTTCTTTCTTTTTATACAAAAACGTAGATACTAGGAAATGACAGCTAATTAAGATAGGAGACCAATTAAAAGATAGCCACAGGGGCCATCAGGACTGAACTTGAGAACGTCTGCTGTGAAGCCACTTCGGTGATGGCTTAGCTTGTTAATGGGGTCCCATGACTTAGTTTGGACTGTTACTGATTCAGTCCTCTCCACTGCCTCACTGGGTAAGCCTGGGTGAGCCTCTTAAGCTGCCAGCTTGCCACATGGAGAAATATTGAAATAAATGTTTTGTGAACTTGTGATCTGTACGTTGGTTCTGATGAAAACATCAGCTAATTATATTTATATTTAAGACGCATGAAGGAGATTTTCATAATTCAAGATTCATATTGACACATTCATAAATTATCATAGGTAAGAGGTATTGATTGAATTATTATATAATTTATTTTTTTATTATATTTGTAATGTATGTTAAATTTACTTATAGCATTAAGCCACAGATATAGGTAAAAGTGATGCAGGTTAGGTGCATTGGCGATCCTAAATTGTCCCTAGTGTGTGCTTGGTGTGTGTGTGTGTGTGTGTGTGCCCTGCCCAGGATTTGTTCCTGTCTTTTGCCTCATGCTGGCTGGGATTGGCTCCAGCAGACCCCGTGACCCCGTGTTAGGATATGGCGGGTTGGACAATGACTGACTGACTGAATCTATATGAAACAAATTAACTAAAATATATACATAAATTGGAAGCCAGTACGCTGGCTATCCATTACATCAAGAATGTTTGAAATTTTATAAGTTGGAGGCAGCCAGTCAACCCATTGTGCTAGTTTTGATAGCCAGTAGCTACAGAAGTATAGCTTGCTTAGCCACCTTAATCTCTAAAATCCACCAAGCATTTGGGAGTCTTAGATATGAATTTTCTATTGTTTTTTTCTTTTTCTTATGTATGCCTTTGCAGTAAGCACTGACTTGTGTATAATTTTAATTTTAGGTAAGTAACACAAAACACAATCAATGTGAGTGATTTAATGCAGTATTTGAAATTGCGTCATAGTTTGTTTGCACTGTAAATTATGTGACACAGCCTAATTATTTGCCTGGAATGTTAAACAAAGAAAGCACAGCTGTGAAGGTTTAAATAGGAAAATGATTAATACGAAACAACTAACGTGAACTGCATTTTTGCAGAAGCGAGTGTTCGGTGAAGTCCCGTATTCGCACTTCTAGAACAGTATGTTCACCCTTTTGTGCCGGTTGATTCAGAGCTCTGCTGTCAGAGAAATGTTCATTTTAATAAAAGATTTTATTTTATTTACTTTCTAGCAATTTCATCAGCTGCATAGAATTTGATTTGTTGAGCTTGTACAAATAAAATGCCAGTACTAATATTAAACATGGAAGGTGCTTTAATCACAATTCCCAGCCCAGCCTAGGCGCACTTGGCTGAACGCAACACTGCTTGTTTATATTCATATTCATATCTCTGCTCTTGATGAAACATTAGTAGCAGATGATAAAGAAAAATTAATTTGGAAAAGACAAAATTAGAGAATATAGATATGACAATTTAGAGGGGATAAGTAGAAAAAAAGTTTGTTGGCTGCCTGTTTATGTCAGGTCACAAAACATTCTGGAATTCCATAATTCTAGAATAAATGCCAACCATTATCATCTTCTAATCCTATGGAGCTTTACCTTACAGTAAGTATCTACTGGCACAGCCTAATATCTAAGTATGACATACAGTATATGCATAGATGCTCCACCGTGACAATGCACCCATTCACAGTGCGATGACTGTCATGGCGTGTCTGGCCTCCAAGCACATGACACAGCTGCCTTAGTTGCCAGATCAGTTACCATGACGTTTTGCTTTTCTCATGAATGGATAATAGTAAAATATAGGAAGAGAGACATTTCAGAATATTAATGATGCACTTATGAACTGGAGTGATCATTTTAAATGCCCAATTTAATAATCATGCAGGTGCAAGTCACACATTTGAACTAATAAAGGAAAAGGCATGACAGATAGAAGCAATGACATTTCTGATTTTTTTAGGAGCATTTGTAATGTAATCAGAAGTAAATTGCAGAATACAGAAGACGATGATGGAAACTTCAAAGAAAACTGAAAGAATATTTTTCTTATTATTTATATAGAGAAAATATAAACCAATTAGTCACAACATTAGAAACACTGACAGGTAAACTGAATAAAATTAATTATCTTGGTACAATGGCATTTGTCAACTGGTGGGATGTATTAGGCAGCAAGTAAACAGTCGGTTCTTAAAGATGATGCGTTGGTGAAAAAGCATTCGACATGATTGAATGGAAATACCTTTTTACTATATTGGAGAAGTTTGGGTTTGGCCCAAACATCTGTGCATGGATTAAATTACTGTATACTAACCCAGAAGCTTCAGTTTGCATCAACAACATTTGCTCAGACTACTTTAAACTAGAACGTGGCACTAGACAAGGATGCCCCTTGTCACCGCTGCTGTTTGCGATTGCCATTGAACCACTGGCAATACATTGTCGAAATACTGATCAGATAAAGGGGATTAGCAGAGAAGGACTGGAACAGAAAATCTCATTATATGCAGATGACATGGTACTGTATATATCAGACCCAGAAAATTCTGTACCTGTAGTCTTAGCAGCACTCACAGAATTTCAAAAGATCTCTGGTCTCAGAATTAATCTGAATAAAAGTGTACTCTTTCCAGTGAACTCTCAAGCATATAATATTAGATTAGATACCCTACCTTTTATCATTGCAGAACAGTTTAAATACCTAGGGGTAAACATCACAAGTAAACATAAAGCTCTATATCAACAAAATTTCGCCGTTTGCATGGAAAAAATGAAACAAGACTTGCATAGATGGTCAACCCTTCATCTCACACTAGCTGGAAGAATTAACACTATTAAGATGAATATTCTTCCTAAGCTCCTTTTTTTATTTCAAAACATCCCAATATACATTAATAAATCTTTTTTTAGGCGATTAGATTCGACAATAACCTCATTTATTTGGAATTCAAAACATCCACGCATCAAAAGAGCGACCCTACAAAGACAAAAGGCAGAAGGCGGCATGGCTCTACCTAACTTCCAGTTTTATTACTGGGCAGCAAATATACAGGCGATAAGAACCTGGACACAAATAGAAGAACATACACAGGCTTGGTCCGCAATAGAATTAAATTCCTGCAGTACTTCTTTGTATTCCTTGCTCTGTGCTCCAATAAACACACGTTATCGGCAATACACTAATAACCCAATTGTGCTCCACTCACTTAGAATCTGGAACCAATGTAGAAAGCATTTTAAGACGGAGAAGCTTCTATCTGTGGCACCCCTGCAAGAGAACCACCTCTTTCAACCCTCACAAACATATGCAGTTTTTAATATTTGGAAAAAATTTGGAATTAACTTGCTTAGAGATCTTTATATAGACAACGTCTTTGCATCCTATGAGCAATTACATTCCAAATTTAACATTCCAGCTACACATTTCTTTCACTATCTTCAAATCAGAAACTTTGTTAAACAAAACCTTCCAGATTTTCCTCATCTTGCACCCTCATCCATGCTGGAAAAAATATTGCTCGATCTCAAGGATTTAGACTCCATCTCTACAATATATAAAATCATTTTACAATCCCTCCCTTTTAAAGATCCAAGAGGACACTGGGAAAAAGATCTTTCAATTAATATATCAGAAAAGGAGTGGAAAGTAGCAATGCAGAGAATTCACTCGAGCTCCATATGCGCAAAGCATACAATTATACAACTCAAAATTATATATCGAGCACATCTGTCTCGACTAAAACTCTCCAAAATGTTCCCAGGGCATGATCCAACCTGCGAACGTTGTAACCAAGTCCCAGCCTCACTAGGTCACATGTTCTGGTCCTGCACCAAATTAACATTATTCTGGACAAACATTTTTAATTACCTTTCAGATAGCCTTGGACTTACAATCCCTCCAAACCCATTAACAGCTGTGTTTGGTGTTCTTCCTGATGGGTTTAAAGCGGAGGAAGACAAACAAATTGTGATTGCATTCACTACACTTTTAGCACGTAGACTTATTCTCATAAACTGGAAGAACCCAAACTCTCCTCTTTTAAGTCAGTGGGAAACCGATGTGTTATATTATTTGAAGTTGGAAAAAATCAAATACTCAGTTAGAGGATCCGTACAGACTTTTTTCAAAACATGGCAGGATCTAATCAGTAATATTTTAAAATAAGTTCAAAAGGCACAGAGAATTTATTAATTTAGGTTTGTCTCCAAGCCATAAATCTAACGCCGTTTGGCTTGCTCTCTCTCTCAGGGGTGGGGATTGATCTGTTCTTAATTTTTCTCTTTGTAAAAACTTGATTGCTTTGTATGGATTGTAATAAAATTAATAAATAAAAAAAAAAAAAAAAAAAAAAAAAGATGATGCGTTGGAAACAGGAAAAATGGACAAGTGTAAGGATCTGAGTGACTTTGACATGGACCAAATGGTGATGGCTTGTCATCTTCGTCAGAGCGTCTCTAAAACCGCAGGTCTTATGTGGTGTTCCTTGTATGCAGTGGGTAGTACATGCTAAAAGTAATCCAAGGAAAGACAACCGGTTAACAAGTGACAGCATCATAGATGCCCAAGGCTCAATAATATGCGTGGGCAGCGAAGCTCTGTTCTCACAGAAGCACTACCATAGCACAAGTTGCTGAAAAACTTAATGCTTTCTATGAGAAAAAGGCATCAGAACACACAGTGCGTCGCAACTTGCTGCAGACTGTTCAGATTGATTATGCTGACACCTGTCCACTACAGGAAGCACCTGTGGCACAGTGGGCCTGTGAACATCAGAAATGGACCACTGAGCAAAGGAACAAGGTGAATCACATTTTCTTTTAGATCATATGGATAGTCGTATGCATGCACATGATTTATCTGGGAAAGAAATGGCAGCAGGATGCACTATGAGAAGAAGACAAGCCTGAGGAGACAGTATAATGCTCTGGATAGTGTTAGGTTGGGAAATGTTGGTCCCTGGTATTCATGTGGTATGTAGCACCTACATAAAGATTATTTCAGATCACCCCTTCATGGCAATGGTATACTCTGATGGCAGTGACTAATATGCCCAGCCACACAACAAAAATTGTTCAGGAATGGTTTGAGGAACATGACAAAGAGTTCAATGTGTTGATTTGGCCTCCAAATTCATCCAAATCTCAATCAGATTGTGCATCAGACTGATGTGCTGGAAAATCAAGTCTCATCCATGGAGGCCCCGCCTTGCAACAAAAAGGATCTGCTGCAGGACAGGACCTTCTGAGGTCTTGAGGACTTCATGCATCCACAGGTCAAAGATGTTTTGGCAGCATTTGGGGGACCTACACAATATTAGGCAGGTGGTTTTAATTTTGTAGCTGAATGGTATATATAAAGTTTTTTTTTGTTGTTGAAAAATTAGGAGACAGTGAATGGTACAATAAACATTACAAGAGCTGATACCAAAGTAATCAAACATCCAGTAAAAATTACATATACAAACACTTATTTTTGACCCATTTAGAATGCAAGTGTACCAAACAGAATGTCCTTGGGCTGTAGATGACTACTAGAGATACCTCTCTACTGGAGGGCGCTGCACAAGGCTCCTAGGTTCCTCTTTATTGCTGAACAAAAAGAAGAAATGCCACAAACTGTACCATATCTTACTAACCTTGTTTTACATACACTCAATATGTGATATTCACCACTGTGAACCTCCACAATCATAGGCTGCAGACTTCTGCATCTTACAGTCATTCACCTTTCCTTTGGCTTAACCCCTGCTTTCCACCACTTGAAGGACTAAACAAGGACGCCCTCCAATTTCCCTGCAGGACATGGATTAGATCGGAAAAAGACCCCTAACCCCTCAATGATTGCTAGTGAACACGAGGTAATTTCAGTGAGATAATAACATACTTTATTTGAGCCTGTATGTGTTTTTTTTTCTCATAGTAACTAGTGGTCATATGAAATACTAGGAGTTAAATAGATGAGAACAATACAATACAATTTATTTTTGTACAGCCCAAAATCACACAAGGGGTGCCACGGTGGGCTTTAACAGGCCCTGCCTTTAGACAGCCACCAAGCCTTGACTCTCTCTAAGAAGACAAAGAAAAAAAAAACTTTTGTAGCAAAAAAAATTTGGAAGAAACCTCGGGAAAGGCAGTTCAAAGAGAGACCCCTTTCCAGGTAGGTTGGGCATGCAGTGGGTGTCAAAAAAGGGGGTAAATAACATACATTACACAGAACAGAACACAAGTAATCCTCAATACAACAGTGTAAGAGAAATATTAGAAATATTACAAGTACAGAGTAGAATTCAGCAGAAGATGATATTACATAATATGATTCAGATTTGTTCAGAGTTCTGGAGACCTCAGCCATCAAGCTGCCTCCTCAGCACTGGGCCAGCCAATCCGATGAAAGGACCCCTCTACCTGATGATTCCTGCGATCCTCCATCAGAGATGACCTTTCCTTAGGGCAGGCAAAACAACTTGACAGTAGAGCAGTGGCACCAAGTGCCATACTTCAGTAACGATAAGAGAAACAGAATAGGTGAGGGTTAGTAACAAATTATAACTGTCATGTTACTTATGTTTTAGTGCTAATGACTAACAACAGAGAGGCAGTATGCACAGTTAATCAGCAGCTCTAGTCAAGGTACTGTATGCTAAACTGAAGCAAAGAGTCTTCAGCTGGGATTTAAAAACTGAGACCGAAGGGGCATCTCTTATAGTAGCAGGCAGACCATTCCACAGTTTAGGGGCCCTGTAACTAAAAGCTCAACCTCCCACTGTTATTTTATTAATCCTTGGAATCATAAGCAGACCGGCATCTTGGGATCTTAATGTGTGCTCTGGTTTGTAAGTCATGATAAGTTCAGACAAGTAAGCCAGACCTTGGCCATTTAATGCTTTATATGTTAAAAGGAGGATTTTAAAATCTGCCCTAAACTTAACTGGGAGCCAGAGTAAGGATTTAAGAACTGGAGTTATATGTTCGTATTTTCTTGCAGCAGCATATTGGATTAACTGGAGGCTGTATAAAGAACAGTTTGAACTTCCAGTGAACACCGAATTGTAGTAGTCAGTCCTACCAGAAATAAATGCATGAATTACTTTCTCAGAAATAAATGCATGAATTGATCAGAAATTACAAGCTGTACCATTTAAATCAAAATCCACTCCACAAGCTTCACACCAAGTGATCCACCTTTAGCAGTTACAGAGTTGCAGTCTTTATCTTAGGCCAGTTGTGATGCTTGTGAACGCAGCAACACTATTGCAGGTGGAAAGCCTGACAATGATGCTGAAGGAAATGCCTCCAAATCCTCTCTTTTATACGCTACCTCAATGACTGATCATGTAAGATTGACTGAAACAAATCAATTGTTGCATCATGCTGAAACCAAAACGTATCTAATCATTACTTTGTAGCTAATACAGTGATATTAGCTGAAAGGTGTCAGTTTATCTTCCTACAAATATATGTATTTAATTTAAGCTTAAAGCTTGAATGATCTACTAACCCTGTGTTAGTGCCCTAAGATTTGGACTGGCACCCCGACTGAGGTGAAGGGCGATTCCTGGCCTGGATAGGAGGTCATGATGGATGGACACTATATATCGAGGCATAACCTGGCTAGGATGGTACTTGATTCTTATCCCTGTCGTGGTGGATGATTAATGGGTGGACTGAGGGAAGGTCATCTATCAAGAGCAGTTCCTTTCCCAGTACAATAGATGGCAGTGCTCTTCTGGCATGGACATAGTATGGACACCCACAGGGATTTGTAGTCCTGGGGGACAAACCTTTTGGGGTCCTTGGGTGCCGCCAGGGAGCACTACAGGTAGAAGAACTCCTTGTTTTGAGGGGCTACCACATGACCTGGAAGTGCTTCCACAATTCAGTGCTATGGCACCAGAAGGACTCACGTGTCCAACACATAAGAAGTCGCTTGACCTCATCGAAGTGAGTTGGAGTCGGGTGGAAGAGGGCCAAAGAGTGGAAGGAGAGGAAAAGGAAGAAAGAAGAAGAATATTTGTGTTTATGCCAATTTTGAAAGCTTTTGATGAGGTACTTTATTTTAATGAGCCTTTTATTAAACCGGGACTTGTGTTGGTAAGGTTGTGTCTGGGGTTTGGTCACACTTTGGTCATACCTGTCACTTCATAAGTGGATACTTAAGGATACTTTTACATTTGCATATATCTCATCAGTCTATCTGCATACATCCAATCAGCCCTCAGACTTCTTTTTTCCTGCAAATCACTTAGTCATCCTAGCCTTGTTAAATTCTTTAGCTTTTTACTGTGAGCTCTGCATTTATATTATGTTCCTTTAAAAGCTGCATGTTATCATTATAATCCTATATTAAATATCTTGGACTAACACATCACACAAATTGAATATTGC
This sequence comes from Polypterus bichir lapradei, assembly GCA_026402145.1. Lineage (NCBI taxonomy): Eukaryota > Metazoa > Chordata > Cladistia > Polypteriformes > Polypteridae > Polypterus > Polypterus bichir. Next base: position 3,032,782 of record JANRMT010062820.1, read on the forward strand.
AAGGCTTATTTCCACATCTGCTATGTAACAGAACACTAAGGTCTGTATGTCAAGTCCCTCTGAGCAATCTGATTAGTCGGTTTAGCTTTGGTGTGATTGGTCAGTTTGACTTTGGTGACGTGACGAAAGAGGAGGTGCGAGTGTGAACCACACAGGGAGGAGTAAAGGCATATGAGGCATGCTGAGAGAGTTGCCCTTCTAAGACTGGATGGGAGGTGAGGAAGATGCCTCAAAAGTAATGACATAGTCAAAGGAGCAGGCTTTATGGGAATGTGCTTAAGAGACGGAGTGCCTGGTAAGAGACGTTCACATGCAAAAAAACAAGAGGAAATGCGCTGGAGATACATGTAGGGCAAGAGAGAGCACATATTTTTTAATTATTCTATTACCTGTTTGCAACTGTTTCTTTGACTAGTAATATATAAAGCATATTTTAATCCATACACACTGGTGAAAGTTGGGTTAAATCAAGGACTCTCTTTTCACAACACCCCCATGCATGCCCTCCATGAGGATATTACTAATTTATGGGCAGTCTTCTTTATTAATTATTTTTTTTGCTTCTCTTTAATAGAAGTGTTTTTGGTAAAGGATTTTTAATGAGTTACTAAAAAATGTAAATGAAAAATTGAATTCTGCTACACCTCATCAATATTGATTGTGTTGGTTCCCAATAATGGTTTGCTTATTCCTAATTAGGTAAAATATTGTGCATTTTATTAACAGCAATTGTTATTTATTCATGCGGTGGGCTGGCGCCTTGCCTGGGGTTTGTTTCCTGCCTTGCGCCCTGTATTGGCTGAGATTGGCTCCAGCGGACCCCTGTGACCCTGTAGTTGGGATATAGCAGGTTGGATAATGGATGGGTGGATGGGTTATTTATTTAATAGCACAAGCATTGAACAACTGAGTAAAGTTAGCAAGTCTCAAACGTAAAATAATAATAAAAACTGTGGAATCAGGGATGCTTGATGCACTAAGGTTAGCCCATCGCAAAATTGTAGAAAATAACTCGCCATCCAAAAGCAGTAGTAAAAGCACCACTCACCTGTATTCTTGGGTGGAATCAGAAGCAGAGGACAACCTTAGCAACCAGGGCTGCTGCCAGGAAGTTTAAGAGCCTGGAGGGAAAACCCCACATGAAAAATCAACATGACGGTAAGCGTCATCTTAATGTAATGCACGACCATGTGGTTCACTTGTAAGTCTGTTGGTGTATTATGTTATGCTTACCTCCGATTTTAAGATTTATAGTTTTGTCTTTTTTGGAAAAGTATGGTTTGTATGGTTTTATTAACTTAAAAAAAAGTGCATAATCTTCATTAAAGCTTGATTAATGGAATAGCATAGCAAGGGAGCCAGAGTCTACTCGGTAACATTTTATGGATGTGATGGACAGTTTTTCAGCAATTAAAAACTGTGTTAATAATTATAAGGGATTGCATTCTATTAAATGCTTGTTTAAGTTGCTGGGAGCATTGCATATGACTTGGAGGTATGAAAACAGTCTTAGCCATTAATTAATCCATCTTAGCCATTGCACTTGCTTTGAAAGTTGCATTATCTATGGCCTGGGTAACCAGGCCCTTGCTAAGGCATGTGTCACACTGTAGGAGCAGTTTAAACTCTGCTAAATGATGTTCTCTGTGACAGTAGCTTTTTGTGGGTCAGCGCAGAGGCCATGAAGCAATGACTAGAATTTTATTTTCAATGTATAAGAAAAGAAAAGCAGCCCAGGTAGAGCATCCCTGTGCTTCAAAGGGTAGATTTTTATAAAAGGATGGCTCTACCAGGAGCTTAACTCCTTGGATGGCAATCTTTTCAGACAAAAGAAACACATAACACACATAAATAGCTGTCATAAATAATAAATAAGACAGCCACAACTTAACTTAACATGAAGCTATGATATTTCAATATGATCAAGATTTTGCTGCTGAAGGAAGTTATTTCCTTGAGGAACTAAGAGGCTGCAGTCTTTTTATTGTGTGATTGTGAGTGGTATTGTTGACACACAGTGGCTCAAGTACAAGCAAAAATGTTTATTTTATTGAGCACTTTTCTAAATTGAATACTATCCAAAGATACATTAGGAAGGTCAGACTTAGTTGTATAATTGTTTGCATGTATTTCTTCTGCGATTGCAGCACATATCTATCTATCTATCTATCTATCTATCTATCTATCTATCTATCGATTGCACCTCAGTATGGTTACCTACTGAATGAAGATTCAGTGTTAGATCCGGTTTATACTTCACGCTCAGGATGTGTATGCGCACGCATCATGGCTGCCATGCATTCCCAACGTTCATTTGATGTGTCCTCTGAGCACATCCTCAGAAATTAACGCAAAGTGTGCATGAGTAGCAGTACCAGCAAGAAGTCGGGGGTGCAGTTTGACCAAGTAATTTTAAAGGTCTCATATTCCATCTTCTGTGTCGTCTTTTTTTTTTTTTTATTGCACCCTCACAACAGCATCAGAATGTACGGCAGCGTATTTGAGCCACAGAGGGAAAAAAAAAGTTAGGGACACCGTGAAATGGTGTATTTTGTGATTAAAGTGTAAATTTCGGCTTAAATCTTGAAATGTCCACTTTAATCTCATAGTTTATTTTATCATTATAGTAGACCGTCATAAATGTCACCTTAAAGCTGTTAATTTCTACGTGCTTCTGGGGCTCCCTCCTGCATTGACAGCAGCGGTAAGCAACAATCACCACACACACAACACATTACATTTATGATATTCCAGCTCTCTGCACATTTAGAACCTTTAGATTTATACTTGATATCACTTTCATGATGAAATGCATTAAACTATGTATATTACATTTTACAGATAAATCATTAATTTCATTTAAGTAATGAATACTGTTAATAGTTACACATTTGTGGGTGACACGGTGGCAGAGCGGTAGCCCTGCTGTCTTGCAGGGAGTTGCATCTCTGGTGTTCGCTGCCTGGAGTTTGCATATTTTCTGGTGAGTTTCCACAGTGTGCTCTAGTTTCCTTCCAAAGATATTCAGGTTTAGGGATTTGGTGACGCTAAAATGACGCTAGTGTATGTGTGTGCTTGTATTCACCTTGCAATGAGCTGATGCCCTGTCCAGGGATTGTTTGTTTCTGTCTCACCCCTGATGCTTGCTGGAGTGGGCGCATCCCTGGATTGATGGATTTAATCATTAAACATCCTTTTCAGAGATATTGTGGCAAGGTATCCTTGCAATTTAATCGGTATGTCAGGCAATTCACAACACAGCGAAGCCAAACCTCTTCTCACTGTGATGATATCTTGCACTGCCACCTGATGGAATCTTCCAGATTTACATAAAGTATAAACAGTACACTGCTTGCGTAGCAGTAGCGTTCGCTGGAGCATGTGTCGCGTCGCATGAAGTATAAACCTGGCCTTACTGATTGATGTACAGGCCAGCTATTTTATTGTTTGGCTGTTAATTGTTCAGTGTGGTACATATTGATATTTGTTGCCAATGTATTGATATTTATTGCTAGAACTTATTGCCGTTTTATTTAGAGATTTATATTCACTATACTATGTTTGTTGTAACAAGTAATGTGTTGTCACTACCTTTTCATTGTTTCTACACCAGGAGAAAAAACTGCAAATATATTCTTTGTACTCTAAGGTATATTGACGATGACGTGTTTTAATGTTGTGGCTTAGGCCATAAGTCATATTATCTGTGTTAAGGTGTTGATTAATTGAGACGTTGTAAACTGTGATGCCCAGACAGGCCATTGTACACTTACATTTATTCACTTATCAGACAGTTTTATCCAAACCAACTTACAAAAGAAGTTAACATAATTGTACCAACATCAGTCTGGGGGAGTGTTTGGGAACAAGTGCTGTAGGACAAGGTTACAAAATTGACCACCATAAGTGAAGAGCTCAGAATAAAATACAAGCGAGCTATAATTCCTATGTTACAAAACCAGCTAGCATCAGTTCTACAGAAATTCTCCAAATAAGAGAGTCAAAACAGTTATTAAACACATGGTGGGAGTCAGAATTTCAAATGGAGGTGGGTAGCTTGTTCCACCAGCTAGGAGTTACATGTGAAGAGAGTCTGGATTGAGAATTTGATGCCACACAGAGGTAGCATCATTAGACACCATTCACTAGCAGACCTGAGTGGTCAAGCAGGAGCACAAGACCTCACAATTGTCTCCATATATATATAAGTGGTGACCAATTGAATGTTCTGTAGGCAAGCATCAAAGATTTGAACTTAATATGTGGTGCTAGTGTAAGACAGTGGTGATGTTCACCAAAACAAATTTAATGAAATGTATAAATTAAAAAATAAATGGACCTCTAATCGCGATGTGGATGCCTGGAATATGCTGGGCTTCAGGGATGTCATTATTCTTCTGCAGCGTAATTTTGATTTAGATCTAAAAATGGCAAATGGTCAGCTCTGGGATGAGTAGAGACATGATATTTTAGCTCTTTTTATTTGCAAACAAAACATTATAACAGAACCTGACTTAATCAAAGAAATGTAAGTAAGATAGCAAGTACAACAGCACGTCTCAAAAGCAATCCATGAAATTTAGCATTCTACCCCCACCGGAACAAGAGAGCTTTATGACTAAAGAGCCCAAACTAAAATGGTTCTTTGCATTGGATAAAACAGTAAGTAAGATGAAAGGGTTTAGAACAGGCCCTGGTTACCTTAGCATTACATTAATGAGTTCTTGCCAAGTTATGAAAAGGATCTGAACAGTTTCTTCTCAGGACAATGTGATTTTTTTTTTTCATTTGGAGATTATATTGCACATCACCTTCCCACTGAGCTAAAGAAGAGTGGATTGGGATTCTCTCAATTGAACACAATAAGTCTCTGTTCAAGTAGTGTGGTAATTCATCCATTTTCCTTTTCCTGCATCAGGGGCCTCATGTATAAACGGTGCGTACGCACAAAAATTTTACGTGCGATAGCTTCCACGCTCAAATCGCGATGTATAAAACCTAAACTTGGCGTAAAGCCACGCACATTTCCACAGTATCTCATACCTTGGCGTACGCAAGTTCTGCGCTCGGTTTTGCACACTGCCGGCACCCAGTGTCAAAGCAGTGCTACTGTTTCAGTGTGGTTTCCTTTTTCTTTTTTAGATCCACATCCCTGACGTGGCTTTATAAATACACTGAAATTAACCGCATATTGTTTATTAGTTTAATGCATCTGATTGTAATTAACCTGTAACAATATAATGGTCCACAGAATGGTCAAACTATTCCAAATACCTTAGCTGCTTTAGCATTGTTACTCTCACTGCACCTTATTCTTCTTTCAGCTGCTCCCATTAGGGGTTGCCACAGCGGATCATCTTTTTCCATATTACTCTCATTGCCCCCCTCGGAATATTTATATAACTGTATCTGAATGGGGAATCACAGCTGTACAGCAGCTGATCGGAAAGAGAATTATCAGTATACAACATCAAGCACATGCTGCCTCAGCCATGCTGTCTATTGAACTGCTCTCATACGGCAAACGCTTCAGAGCCTTTCCTGTACGGACCTCGCGGTTCAGAAACAGTTTCATCCCAAGAACTATAAACGCACTCAATCAGTCCATCAAGTGCTTCTTGTAGAACTGTTTGTACTTATAAGTACAATCACCTCACTGCAAACTTGTGATACGGTTATAATATTGCACAACCTGAGCCACTTTATAAAGCGTGTATTTACATATGATGGCGATATGATTTTTAAGATGAAATGCAGCAAAATAAAACTTTAAATTAATTTAAATAACCTATATTGTTAACAAATAAACATGTGAGGACACAGAGTCGTGGCACTAGCAAGGAGCTGGCGCTCCGTTCACAGATTGTTCCTGCCTCTGTATTCTTGCTGTGACTGGCATGACATTGGATGGATAGAATAATTTAACATGTACTACGAAGATATTTCAATGTTCCTTAAAAGTTTTGAAGAACCGGCATTCTAAGCTTACAGATGGCTTAACGTCTATTACAGAGCTGATTGTGTGGCAATTGGTTACTTGGAGAAAGAAAAGTAAGGACAGGAATTGGGGGTTAGTACGTTTGAAAAAGACAGTACTGCTGCAATAAATTATTTCATCGAAGGTCGCGCACAGCGCAGCAAGCATGTTGCATGAGGCATGAACAATCACTGCGCCACCGTGTTCCCATGTTTAATAACATACTTTAACACCTATCATCATGAAAATGATATCAAGTATACATCTCAGTATTTTAATTATTCAGAGAGCTGTAATATCACGAATGTAATGCATTCTGTGTCCTGTTGGAGGAAGAGAAAGCTGGTTTAAGAAGCATGTGGTGATTCACACGCATAGAGCACATAGAAGATCAAATACAAAACAAAGCATTTAACGTGCTACTTTAGTTACGATGGGATTCGAGAAACTAGTAAATTAAACGATTTTAAGGTGAAGTTTATGATGTTCTATTTTAATGACAAAATAAACTACGTGATTAAAGTGGAAATTTAGAGATTAAAGTTGACATTTCGTGCTTTTTTTCCCCACTGTGTGCCTATTTTTTTTCTCTGTACACTAATAAGCTTTCATATGACACTCAGACGGTGGGCTACGACTCGCCTTTTCACGGCGACTTTGATATTTGACAACTTCTTTTTTATTTTGGGCACTGTGCGACTTTGTGAACTTGAATTTTCGAGTTTCTCTGATACTCTATGTCACTCTATCAACTTCCTTTTGTTGTTTTTACCACTGTTTAAACCAACAAATAGTACGTTTTTCTTTGCCTCCACTTGGTATTTGCTGAAATTCTTCTATTCAAACCCATGCTTTTGCCATTGCCTTTTCACAGAACGCTGAGCTTAAGGGCTATTTATATTGATTTGCATATTCTTAATTTGCATATTCAAAGAGGCATAATTCTGGGAGGAGACTGGGTGGGACAGCAGGCATGTGCATGTGCGTTACTTTTCAAATTGACCGGGATTTATGTAGCGGAAGAACATGGAAGTTGCCGTTTGCACAGATTTATGCATCTGGATTTTTTTTGCCCGTACGAACATTTCCGCTTTTGTGCTTATGCCATGTTATAGTGTGAATTCTACGCACGCCGTTATACATGAGGCCCCTGGTCTGTTGTTGACCGGAGGTTATTCCAGTGCTTCACAGCACTCATGGACCAAAATCATGTAGATACAGGTCAGGAATGTATATGGATTAAAACATCAGAATAGGGAAAAATATGATCTTGGTGATTCCACCCATGGCATGATCGTTGGTGCCAGAAGGGCTAGTTTGAGTATTTCTGTAGTTACTGATCCCCTAGGATTTTTACATGCAACAATCTCTAGAGTTTACTCAGAATGGCGCGAAAAACAAAAAAAACATCCAGCGAGCGGCAGTTCAGCAGATAGAAATGCCTTGTTGATGAGCAAGGTCAGAGAAGAAAAAACAGACTGGTACAAGCTGACAGAAAGGCTATGGTAATTCAGACCACCTCTCTGTACAACTGTGGTGAGCAGAAGAGCATCTTGGAATGCACAGCACGCCAAACCTTGAGGCATATGGGCCACAACAGGAAAAGACCACAACGAGTTCCACTCCAGTCAGCCAAGAACAGAAATCTGAGGCTGCAGTGGGCAGAGGCTCACCCAAACTGGAAAAAATTGGGTGGCAACAGCATGAAACCATGCACCTAACCTGCCCTGTATCAACAGTCCAGTCTGATTGTGGTGTAATGGTGTAGGGAATGTTTTCTTGGCACACTTTGGGTCCATTAATACCAATCAATCATCGTTTGAATGCCACAGTCTCTTTGAGCTTTGTTGCTGACCTTGTGTATCGACTCATGGCCACAATTTACCCACCTTCTAATGGTTACTTTCAGCATAAGAGTGCACCATGTCACAAAGCTAAAGTCATGTCAAACTGATCTCATGAACATAACAATGAGTGTTTTTCCAGTGGCCTTCCCAGTCACCAGATCTGAATCCAACAGACCCCTTTTGGGATGTGGTAGAGCGGGAGATTCACATCATGAATGTGCAGCTGAGAAATATGCAGAAATTGTGTGATGAAACATATTAGCATGGACCAAAATCTCAACATCTTGTGGAATCTGTACCATGAAGAATTGAGGCTGTTTTGAGAGGTAAAATGATGCCCTATGCACTGTTAGTATTGTGGTGTTAAGAATTTGCTCTGCAAGAGCTTGTCCATTGACCCCCTTCTTTTTGACACCCACTGTACGCCCAGCCTACCTGGAAAGGGGTCTCTCTTTGAACTGCCTTTCCCGAGGTTTCCTCCATTTTTTCATTACTGGGGTTTTTTGGGAGTTGTTCCTTGTCTTCTTAGAGAGTCAAGGCTGGGGGGCTGTCAAGAGGCAGGGCCTGTTAAAGCCCATTGCGGCACTCCTTGTGTGATTTTGGGCAATACAAAAATAAATTATATTGTATTGTATTGTCCATTCCAGCTGAACCTATGTAGATCTTATAATCTACCTAACAGTTTAGGAACACCAGTTAACTTGAAAACATGACATGGCCCTGGTAGATTAAAAAATATATTGCCACCTGTGGACACAAGGCAGAAATAAATCCAGGACAGGAAATCATCCGATTACATGGCAAACTCGCATGCACACCCCCTCATACTAGGCTAATTCAGAGTCAGCTAGAGCAAAAGAAAAACTCCAGCTGGCTGGATGCTGGAGGAAATAAATCCCCAGGGACTCAAAGGCCAAAAGTCCACCTTCCTCCATCTGAGACTTCAACAGAGATTGTACGATGGTTGAAGACTTTGCTGGACATCAAGCTGGGATCCAAGTATTACAGTTTATCATGGCGTAGTGTAATAATACATATATAAATACATGGTAGTGTAGGCCTTAGTCCAAGAACATGTTAAAGACAAACTGAAATGCGGCCCAGAGATGACAAAAAGGATTAGGGATTAATCCCTTTGAACAAAACAGACAGAGATTAAGTGAAGCCAAGTAAATTGTTTTCAAGGATTTTAGGGGATATGGGTTATTCTATCCGATTGTGTAGTTCAGAAATTAAGGTAAGTGAGAGTCGTTCATCTACTGGTGGTCTAGATTTAGAAGTGAACCAAGGAGGCCCCCTGTCAAAGACAGAGGAGCAGGAGAAGGCCCCCAGATCACAGTTTTCATCTGTTACTGTAATTCTAAAAAATAATGATTTATTTTTCAGGTGTGAGAGTCAGCATTCTGAGGCATGGAGCCCTGTAGACAAAGGCAGTATTAGCAGATGGTTAATGATTTTATGAAAAGGAAAAAAATCCACATTTGTTTTCTTAATGTATGATGCACTTGTTGCACTGGTGTTGGTTTCTGTCATCAGAAAAAAAACCCTGTGTATTCCTACTGGTCCTGCAATTTAAACAGCTGATTTATAAAATGAAAGGTTGGATCATATATTTTAACTATCTTAATTTATATGGTTGGGTCCTGATTGGCTGTAAATTTCTGGCTTTGCAAATGGAAGTATCCGTTATTGATTTAGATGAGTGGGCTCTAGCTTTTTTTGACTCTGTCTAAGTTCAAAAAATGGCTGGTATTTATTTGCTGATGATGAATAAAACAATCTGTTGTCTCTTAAACTGTAAGAATTCAGACGTATTGTTTTGAATTGGGTAAGTGTGCCCCTGTGGTGCAGATTAAAATCAGGAATAATTCTAAAGGAGACACAGATATCACAAAAGATGAATTTATTATAAAAATAAAACACACAAATGCAAGAAAATGTTAAATATTGAAAAGCATATTTAGAAAAGGGTTAAAAAATGAAGAAAGCAGCTTTACTCTGGGCCTGCCTTGAACCCTTCTTTATCTGAGCCTACGTGTAGTGTTTTAGGGTAGCTTTGTATGTGTCATTTTATTTAGTTTACTTGTTGTGCTACCCATCTTAAGATGGCTTGAAATCCCAGTAATCAGTGTAGAACTCGGCGTTAACATCTGCAGCGCACCATGCAATGCTTATGTCTCTGTTATGTGCCATTTGGTATAGGATGGGATTCGTAAAGGCAGTGTTAATATTTGTGAAGTGCCATCTTTTGGAATGACAGAGACATAGCAACCAGGCGGACACACAGACTAAGACACAGACATATTTTTGATGTTGAGGATTTTATTTATGTGGTTTAAGCCAGGGGTCATCAATCCCAGTCCTGGAGCGCCGCAGTGGCTGCAGGTTTTTGTTCAAACCCGGTTGCTTAATTAGAAAGCAGTTCTTGCCAATAATATTTAATTTCATGGCTTGTTAGTTGCTTTAACTCTGCTATGTCAGGTCATTCTCTTATCCTAGATTTTCTTCCGTTTTCTAATGATATCATTCAAATGATTAGAAGGCTAAAATGGATGAGTAATTCTCAGTCCTTCACTTTTTTCCCTTCACTTTCCTTCCAAGTATTTAATTAAACCCAATAGTGCATGATAAATATACACGGGTGTATATGGTAACAAGCTAAATGGAGAAATGCTGCTCTCTTTTGTCATTTGCATGTTATTGCTAATGAGGAGCAAATAAAAACCAAGAATACATCTGTTTAAGACTAAAATAAGCAATAAGGGTTCAAAATCTTAAGGAGCGAGACAACTAAAGTGAAGCAGAAGTGTTATTTGAGCAATACGTGCTTCTTATTAAGCAACTGGGTTGGAGCAAAAACCTGCAGCCACTGTGGCCCTCCAAGACCGTGACTGAGGACCACTGGTTTAAACCTAATTCTGACTTGAAATATAAAAGCTTATTTTTATTAATATCTTGTTCTCGTTATTTATGAGATGTTCCAAGCTGTGCATGTGACCAGTTCAGTCACGTCCTTGATATCATTGGATATGACACTATAAATATGGAGGCGCTCATGTTTTTTGTTATACCTCGGTGGATGTTCTCGACAGAACTCCCCAAAGAATTAGTGATAGTCTTCATTTTCAAATTGGCCCTAGTGTTAGGTTTTCCAAAATCCTTTCATTTTGTAACTTATTATATTTGCTTTGCCCTTTGGATTTGGTTAGTCATGTTTCTTACTTTTATGGGTTTGACATCAATCAATCTGCCCTCTTCCTCCTTTAGCTGTTCTCTCCTTTGCCCATTTATTGAGCTGCTGTCAAGGTATCAGCAAAACTGACAGCTGCAATGCAGAATTTGCTAAATGGAGAAAACAAGGACGTTGTCCCAGAGTTTAAACTGGTTTTCTCCTGATACTCTGGTTTCCTTTGAAATCCCAAAGACCTGCATGCTAAATGAATTAGTGGCTCCGAGCTGGCCCTGTAAGAGTGGAAGTGCGCGTGTGAACGAGCGTGCGAGTGAGTGAGCCTTGTGAGCCACTGGCAAGCCAGGCAGAGTGGGTTCCTGCCCTGTGCTTCATGTAGTCAGTGGAGCCCCCAGCTCCCCACAGCACTAGAATAATTATGTTAAGGAGGCTCAGTAAACAGAGGATTTAACTTTTTTTTTCCTAAATACATTTAGAAATACATTTATTTTGATAATATCATTTAATATTACTGACATTTAAGATAGAAATGATCTATTTAGAATAAAGCCAATGTAAACGTACTTAATGTGCACAACTATAACTCAGTACCTGTGTCCAAATGCATTCATTTTTCTATCCAGCTGAGCTTGAGTACAAAATATTAATTAAATATCTTCTGGTTGGCTGATTTTTCAAATAAATGCCTGGCACTTTACATATGAATTCTGTGAAGTGGAAAATTACTCTACTACCGGAAATAAAAAAGCTTACCTATGTTACTCTTTTCATAAAGTATGTATTAGTTATTTTGATTTTAAAAATTGAAAAACTGCTATTTCACCATGATTACTTGATGATATTTGGTTTCTTTATTATTATCAGTGTGTACTTTAGAGTTAACCGGTCTTCATTGCTTGGAGTATTCCTTGCCGTGGACATGAATCCCACACTGGAAGATCAGTCTGCCAAGATAAATACCTTTCATTGCTCTGGCACTCCAGAGTGGGGACAGGTGCATCTTCTTTGATTTAAATATCCTAGGGATGTGTCTTGAACTTGATTGGAGTCCACCTGTGGCAAAATGTCGCCATGTGGGTGTGTGACCTCCCTACAAATGTTACACGGATGATGTCACAATTACGACAAAATGTAAAATTGACAATCCCAGCTTGCTTTACCCTACTTAAGATACACAACTTTCAACGTCTCTCTGTAGTGTTGTTCATTTTGAAATTCAGGTAAGTCCTAGCACTATCCATCCATTGGTTTTGACTTCCTTTTGTTTCTGACTTACAATTCTCATCTTGATCTCTTTTGATTTTGATGCGATCTTAACAAAATCAAAAGACCCTTGGCTGGTTTGACCACATCTCTGTTAGTGCTCACAATCCTCTGGTTATTTGAAATCTAACAACAATCCTCTTTTATGTTCAGTGTGTTGACTTAAGTACACTTGAAGGTTTTGCTATACTTATATAACTGAAAAATTCATATTTGGTCATGTTCTTATATTTAGAAGAGTTTATACTATTATACTATTTCTAATTTCCAAATTATGGTAACTATATAATGCTGAATACATAAATTTTTTCATAATAAAGAAGCTGTCTTTTAAATGAATAGAACAAAGAAGTTTACCATGGAGAAAGTATGAGATTGTCACAGTTTCAGTTTGTCCTTCATCTTAATTATACTGCTTTATCAGTGTTACAAAAAAAAAAAACAAGGAGCCACAGTAATGAAATCAACTGAAGCAGGCGTCAAAGGCTGCGTAGCACCTTTCAATGAGTTTCCTAGATCTATACAACTATTTAAGTTTTCTTTGTCACTTTTGAGGAGAATGTGAAGTTAACTAATCCTAAATTAAAACTGTTTGTTATGAGGCTGCTCAACAGCAGATAAACATCTATTAAGTAATTAAAGGCCATACATTCATCCATTCATTTTTTTGAATCTGCTTTGTACATTTCAGCATCTTGGGAAACTGAAGCTTGTGGATGCGGAATCAGGTTCAAGGCTAGAAAAGTAAACTCTATTTATAAAATACTTTTACAACTGCCAAAAGTGAACCAAAGTGCTGTACAAAAAGATTAAAAAAAGCAGTTAAAAAAATTATATATATATATTGTAAAAAATCAAGAGACACAAGACAGGTAAAGAGTTGGGGAGCCTCCCCATATACTGGCCGTAGGCTCCAGTTCAAGGTTGCCACAGAAAGTTGCACAATAAATACACATTTGACAACAGAGTATGGGTTCTTGGAGCTTTTATAGAGGAGGCTTAATGAAAACAGGAAATAGGCTGATGGAAAACCCCGGGGTTGGAGAATGGTCGGAGATGACGTCAGGAGAAAGCTGAAGGTGTGATGAACTTAGTGGAGCGATATGGCATTATTCTTTGGGGAAGATCGGAGCTGTTTCTTGCGGTAAGGCTTTTTATTCTGTTGTTTTCCTGTGGGTGTAAAGGAGAAGAGAGCATTAGTGCAAAATTCTGAATCTCCATTTCTTTTGGTTTCACGTTCCATCATTCGGCTGTCCCCTAGTTGCGCGTGTGTGAAAATTTATATACAGTCATATGAAAAAGTTTGGGAACCCCTCTCAGTCTGCATAATAATTTACTCTACTTTCAACAAAAAAGATAACAGTGGTATGTCTTTCATTTCCTAGGAACATCTGAGTACTGGGTTGTTTTCCGAACAAAGATTTTTAGTGAAGCAGGATTTAGCTGTATGAAATTAAATCAAATGTGAAAAACTGGCTGTGCACAAATGTTGGTCCCCTTGTAATTTTGCTGATTTGAATGCATGTAACTGCTCAATGCTGATTACTTGCAACACCAAATTGGTTGGATTTGCTCGTTAAGCCTTGAACTTCATAGACAGGTGTGTCCAATCATGACAAAAGGTATTTAAGGTGATCAATTGCAAGTTGTGCTTCCCTTTGAGTCTCCTCTGAAGAGTGACAGCATGGGATCCTCAAAGCAACTCTCAAAAGATCTGAAAACAAAGATTGTTCAGTCTCATGGTTTAGGGGAAGGCTACAAAAAGCTATCTCAGAGGTTTAAACTGTCAGTTTCAAACTGTAAGGAATGTAATCAGGAAATGGAAGGCCACAGGAACAATTGCTGTTAAACCCAGATCTGGCAGGCCAAGAAAAATACAGGAGCGTCATATGCGCAGGATTGTGAGAATGGTTACAGAAAATCCACAGATCACCTCCAAAGACCTGCTAGAACATCTTGCTGCAGATGGTGTATCTGTACGTTGTTCTACAATTCAGCACAGTTTGCACAAAGAACATCTGTATGGCAGGGTGATGAGAAAGAAGGCCTTTCTACACTCACACCACAAACAGAGTCACTTGTTGTATGCAAATGCTCATTTAGACAAGCCAGATTCATTTTGGAACAAAGTGCTTTGGACTGATGAGACAAAAATTGAGTTATTTGGTCATAACAAAAAGCGCTTTGCATGGCAGAAGAAGAACACCGCATCCCAAGAAAAACACCTGCTACCTACTGTCACATTTGGTGGAGGTTCCATCATGCTGTGTGGCTAGTTCAGGGACTGGGGCCCTTGTTAAAGTCGAGGGTCAGATGAATTCAACCCAATATCAACAAATTCTTTAGGGTAATACTGTAATGTTCAAGCATCAGTCACAAAGTTGAAGTTACGCAGGGGTTGAATATTCCAACAAGACAATGACCCAAAACACAGTTGGAAATCTACAAAGGCATTTATGCATAGGGAGAAGTACATTGTTCTGGAATGGCCATCAAAGTCCCCTGACTTGAATATCATCGAAAATCTATGGGATGATTTGAAGCAGGCTGTGCATGCTCGGCAGCCATCAAATTGAACTGAACTGGAGAGATTTTGTATGGAAGAATGGTCAAAAATACCTCCATCCAGAATCCAGACACTCATCAAAGGCTATGGGAGGCGTCTAGAGGCTGTTAGATTTGCAAAAGGAGGCGCAACTAAGTATTGATGTAATATGTCTGTTGGGGGAGCCCAAATGTATGCACCTGTCTAATTTTGTTATGATGCATATTACATATTTTCTGTTAATTTAATAAACTTAATGTCACTGCTGAAATACTACTGTTTCAAAAAGGCATTTCATATATTAAAAGGAAGTTGCTACTTTGAAAGCTCAGCCAATGATAAACAAAAATCTAAAGAATTAAGAGGGGTTCCCAAACTTTTCATATGACTGTATATATACATATATATATATTTATATGTATATGTATATATGTATATATGCATATATAATATAAACATCACAAAACTGCAGGTATAACAAACCATAAAATAAAAGATAAGCTCAAAATACCCTCACTCATGCATACTTATATATATAATCATGAGTGTACATGATCTAATATGTAAAAACATATTGTCAGCCTCTTGCAGGGTCAAATGCTAGCAAAAAGAGACCAAAAAAAAATACTTAAAAATGGCCAATGTTGGGTTAGACCTAATATAATAAGGCAAGCCATTCCAGAGAAAAGGAGTAGCCACTGAAAAAGCCCGATCCTCCTTTGTTTCAACGTTGAACTTGCAGTGTTCTTGTTGGCACTTTAAAGTGAAGAAGTTCTGAGAGGCAAGATGGGGTTTTCCATTCAAACATTTAAAAACAAGTAATACAATTTTAAAATCAATTCCTAAATGAACTGGAAGTCAACAGAGCAAGGTCAGTATTGGTGAAATGTGGTCATGCTTATGAGAGCCAGTCAAGCATTCTGGACAGTTGTAGATGCCGTAGCTAGGCCTGGTCAGCATTTACATACAAAGAATTGCAGTAGACCAAACGAGATGTTATAAAAGCAAGGATGGCCTTTTCAAAATCACTTAAAGAAAAAAAGCTTTTACTTTAAGTCTCAGCTGGAAAAAGATGCATTTAACCAAACCAAATTTATCTGTTTGTTGAGTTTGAATGAGCTGTCAAAAAATCAAGGCAGGAATCAGGTTTGCTGTGGCAGTCTTCTCATGCAGGTAAGTGCACTTATGTTGGGTTGGTTTGAAGTCACCAAATAATATTTGAATTTTGAGGAGAACCAATATCAGGTCTAGCCGTTTTTCAAATTGGTGGTCAGCAGGTCTTTAACTAATATAGTGCCCTTCATAGATCTCAACAAATCAAACTAAAGTATACTTTGGTCGAAGATTATTAGTATGAATTTAAAATAAGGTACAATTGACATTAAAACAGTAAGAACAGCATTATCTGAGAAGGTGTATTTGATTAAAGACTGTATATAAAACTAATTTTTAAAATATAATCCAATGACAACTGGTGGCTTTAACTGTATGCCTTGGTAATTTCAGCTGGTTGCAACATTATTTTCATAGGAACCAAAATAAGGATTCAGTTACATAAAAATAATTTGGGGTAATGTACAAATAAACATGTACCAATTGCTCAGACAATAATTTCATTTTTAAAAATATTATAACAATTGTGCATCTTTTTCTTGATGATTACTCATTTCCACCATGGATGTACAGCACTAAGTTTTCTTCCTTGTCTCTTTATTGAAAAAGAGCTAAGGGCACAATCTGCTACCATGAGAAAAAATTCAGGCGCCTGCTCAACAAGTTACATAGTGTTAACACAGCATGTCTACAGAGAAGTGCAATGTCCTCCACGGAATAAATTTGTATATTTTATCAGCTCCTGCCCCCAAAGCCAGATTGTAACATCTTTTTGACACAGACTTTTTGGAAGTGTCACAAAGTCGTGAGCAACTTTGAGATATCTAATTATGAATCATCATTCCCAGCAGATCTGTTCCATATTCTCTTAGTACTGAGCAAAGATTTATTTTCTGATTTTGTGTTTTCTTCCTGTTAGTGTGTGTGTGTATGTACAACTATGCTAACATTCTTCATTTAGTTTTGCCCAGGGCATCAAGTTGTTCAAAAGCACTGAAAAGAGAATTGATATCAATACTCTACATGCATCTAAAAAGCAATCATTGGCACCATAACTATTTACAATTACTTTAAGTCAAAATTAAAGAAGTTAAAACATGTAATTTCTTGGCTCTTTCTGCTTAAATATCTGTACCTGGCTATGTTCTTTCATTCCAGCTCGTGGATGAGTCCAAAGCTTTAATCATGTTTTACGTCATTGGCAAAGCATTGTTTCCGTAATTGCTCAACACACTAAATTAAGTTCTTTTCCCATTTGGTAATATCCCCTTATCACCTGGACTCTTGAGTGGACTTCTGGCTTTCGTACTGTGTATGTTTTACGGGGTCATCTGAACAAACATGTGTGTTGCAGACCCTATTTCATTTATAGCTTTCCACTTAGAAATGTTTAGTGTTCATAATCTTCTACTGTTTGTTGTGTTAAACAACATTAAACCAGGTTTCACCCTGTACATTAGAAGATAATAGGCTTTACTATAATTAAAACTCCCCCGGGGTGGAAATCGCTTCCTTTAAACCTCATTCAGTTATGTGCTGGTGATAAGGTAAAGGACAGGCATGTGCAAGTGGCCTTGCTGGTGACTTGGCTCAGTGCCTTCTGCTCATAGTTTGCTTCCAGCTAGGAAGTGTAACAGTCTGTCATATCAGGCCTCTTCACAAATTCTATTCATATTTATAACAGGAGGAGCAAAACTTTCTGTGTTGATGTTTAAACATTTGGGGATCAAATATGAAGGTACTATAAACTGTGTAATATTATAATAACCTTCACGTTTACTGAGTAATTACGGATTGTTACCGGAGGGTCACAGTGACGCCCGGTAGCATAGCTGCATTATAGGCCCAACATTTGGGCATGAATCCCACACCTGGTAGCTGTTTGTGTAATGTCTGAACGTTCTTCATATGTCTGTGAAGATTCTTGTGATGGTTTAAACACCAATCTACTTGTTTAGATGTTTAAGCGTAATATCCTCCAAAATCTTATTTAAATAGGGGCACAGAGGTGACAGGATGTATTTGAGGAACAAAAAGGCATGCTTAACACTGATGTGAGTAACGGCGACAGGAAGCATGCTCATTCTCAGTTTGTATAACTCTGAATATGGTGCTTTAGATTACTGTCAGTTGTTATATCAGTGCATCCCCCAACCTTGCAATGCAATTTGGTGGATGCACAGTCATAGCTAAAACAGGTTCTGTATGGAATTTCTCACCACCACTTTACATTGTGTCCATAATTACACTGTAACTACTATGTAATTACCTGTATAAGTACAGTGTAACTATGAGTTATTACTCTGTACTTACTGTGTAATACAAAGTAACACTATAGTTAATTACTCAGTTGTCATTGTTATTCCACAGTTTATATAATTACAATGTAACAATTTATCACTGATCCAAAAACAAGTGTATTTATATAGTTACATTGTATCTGTACTTTCAAAATGTAACAAAAACATCAGGGTATGTAACTACAACTATGTAACAGATGTTCCATGGTCTGGGCAGTTTTAGTGGAGAAGTGCAGTGATAACTGCATAGGTTTTTGATGATATTTCAAGATCTTTTTTAAATGGTAAAAACACCTTTGCAAAATGGTTAACGCTTTTGCCTCACAGATCCATTATCCTGAGATGGAATTCTGTCTGGAGATATGTGTGTAAAATTTGTACGTTCTACCCATGTCTCCCTATGTCTTCTTCATGGGTTTTACTGCCACATCCCACGGACATGTAGGTTGGGTTGCGTGGTCATATGTGTGAGAGCATGAGTGCTGGTATGTTTGTCAGTGGGCCCTGCAATGGGATGGCTCCCCATCCTGGGCTGTTTCCTGCCTCACGCTCTCACACATATGGCCACATAACCCATAATAATAGATCCGTGAGGCAAAAGCGTTAACTATTTTGCAAAGGTGTTTTCACCATATAAAAAAAAATCTTGTATAACCTATGCAATTATCACTGCAATTCTCCATTATAATTTCCCAGACCATGGAACATCTGTTACATAGTTGTAGTTACATACCCTGATGTTTTTATTACATTTTGAAAGTACAGATACAGTGTAACTATGTAAGTACACTTGTTTTTTTGGATCAGTGATAAATTGTTACATTGTAATTATATAAACTGTGGAATAACAATGACAACTGATTAATTAACTATAGTGTTACTTTGTATTACATAGTAAGTACGGTGTAATAACTCGTAGTTACACTGTACTTATACAGGTAATTACATAGTAGTTACAGTGTAATTATGGACACTTAAGGTAAAGTGTTACTGAAATGTTTTATCCAGTGACCTGAGATGAAGACTGGACTCCTTTGGTACTGTGTCTCTTCGGAGTGTCCTTGGGTACGCTGGTTTGACTTTGTGTCGAATGAGCGGTTGCTCATGGAGTCCCAAATGATGCACATTACCTACATTGTGAGGGAGTGTCAGTTATGGCACTATGGCCTAGTGGTGCGATTCCTCGAGGGTGAGCCAGCTCGCAGGATCCTCACTGTTGAGGACCCGAGTGGCTGGACCAGGCCAAGGGGATGCCCACATAACACTTGGCTGCAGCAGATAGATGGTCATTTCTGGAGGGTGGGGCTGGACCGCGTGTCTGCCTGGGGGGTTGCCAACCAGGATCCCAATCTGTTTTGTCATGTTGTGGCTTGTGGCAATGTGCTGTACCAGTGCATGCTTCCCAACCTGACCTGACCTGATAAATTACTTTCTTAAAAACTAACAGAAAACTAATGCTGCTAACCCGGCTAATGTGTTTTTAAAATAATGCTTTCACTCTGGAAACGATATCAATTGTTTCAATTCATTTTCGATTTTTGTTTTCGTTGCTTGTAACATTTTTACTCCCTACTTGAAAGACAGGCTTCAAAAAACACCCAGGCCCAAAAGGGGGCTCAGTCTTTTAAATGTCAAAATATGTTTTAAATGTCCCAGTTTTATAAAAATACCCTTCAAGGGAGAGGAAAGCATAACAACCTCTGGCTTAACGTACAAGGCCATTGACAAATCTTTGTAAATGACGAATTTATTTAAACAAGAAGAGAACAAAAATTGGAAAAGGCAAATTAAGGTTGAAAAGTATTTGCATACAAATTAATTTGCCAAGTTATAAACCAGTGGCAACATCCAATAAATAAAATCAATTAATACACAAAAAAATCCAAAATCCAAAATCCAAAACAATTCTCAAGGTGAAATATAAAGATGGTGGGTGGTCTCTCAGCCGCTGCGTAGTGTTTGCCCAGTTTCTAGGGGTTCCACCCTTAGTAAACAAGTAACGTAACTTAAAAGGCCGTGTGCGCAATACATAACAAACAATATGCATGTAAATCAATACAAACAAATATACTTAGAAACAGAAAATATATAAAAATAATAATTCAGAAATACCAATAAAAAGGAAGATAAATATTAGCTAGGGAACAAAGCCAGTCTGTAACATAACACAGTCCTTCAGGATTTTGTGTGAGCCACCGCTTGCAGCCACCACTACTTGACTGCTACTGCACAGAGTCAATAAGCTTATAAATATGCAGTGATGGGATGTTATCTCATTCCTGCTGATAGCTACGAAGATGTTCCCAAGTATTGGCAGGCAGAAAATCCCATTTTCAGTTTTTTTGATCAATGGCATCCCAAAGGTGCCTTATGAGGTTATGATCAGCAGAAACGAATGAAGCACCTGCATACTAGCATGTCTCAGGACAGTTGTAACCACAGCAGCAGTGTTTGAGGAGATTATATCCATCCATCCATCCTCATACTCATGTATGTTGTGCAGTTGTTATGGGGAGCTGGGGCTGCATTTGAACAGCATTGGGCAGATGTCAGTGTGATCATATGAGGGAATGATGGGTCAGAAGACATGATAAATGCTGGGGTACCAACATGGCTTTCCCCATTTACTTGTGAATTTGAAAAATAAACAGCGCAAGTACAAACAAAAATGTTGCCCACTGGTGCTCTAAGAAGTAAGGTCACTGCCTATCAAGGCTTCTTGTGGGTGATTTTTCTGGATTTGTAGGTGCTCCGTCTCCTCTGCTCTCCAGTCAACAAGTGACACCTCCTTCTTGGCAGCTGGGCTTTTAAGGTCCTGGGACCTGAAGGGGTGGAGTCAGTTACCCTTAATGGGCAGTTTCTCTGTCCAGTGGAAGCAAAGAAAGATGACACATTTAGCTGCCTGTGGTGGTATTATATACCTGGGAGTAACGTGGATGGTGACCCTGTGACATGTATGCGTGACAGCAGCTAACAATCCACAGTTTTAGTCCACTGCAAGGCACATTCATGTGTACATCTATTAGAGTTGTTAATTAACTACATGAATTATCATGTTATAATTTAAAAGGCTACAGGTTCAAATTTTGTTTTTGTTGTCGTTGTTTCGTTTTTGTGGCTTCATGGGACTTCCTTCTACCCTGTGCCACCATGGTAGTGGTGTTATTCGTGGTGGCATTTGCAGGAAGGAAACCACCTCACAATTAGTACAATATTATGATTTACAATAACCCAACATAAAGATTTGCAGTTCAGAATTCATGAATTGAATTGAATTCCATTGCAGCTTTAGATTGACAACTTGAGATTAAGTTCCATAAAAATAAAATGCATAAAGAACCTATGTGTGTTGCTTAACTTATTTTAGCTTTTAACTTTTACTTGACTTGATTCTGTGCAGCTTACCACCTTAGCAGTGCACAGTAAAGCAAAAAAGGCTGACTCAGTTGACATTTACTGGCTTTTAATTTTATTGTGTAATATCTAGTTTCCTGTATTGCCAACAAGAGGCATACTTTTAAGAGCGAGTTAAAATGTTAACAGCAGTAGGAAATAGAATACCGTGGAGCAGAAAGGCTTGAAGGTTCACAAAAATGTTGTTACAGCAGAAAAGCACTTGCGCAACAGACATTTAATTTCTAAGAACATTTTAAGTGATTCAAATGCTAATGAAAAGTACCTCTGGCAGAGACGACAAAATAGAAGGCACTCAAATCGGGTATGGTGTTCTCTGTTTGCTGCTTTTGCTGTTGAGGAGGTGACAAGTACCTGATTAAAGGTGTTCTTAACTGCATCTAAAATGTAGGTGTGTTGGCCATGCTGTGCCAAGCAAATTGTCCCTGGTTCAAACAGTGCATGCCTGCAGACCTTGTACGCTGCATGCTGGTTGTATTCTATTATATCAAAACCTAATTGAAGATGAGTGGGCACCTGTTCACCACAAGTCACTTTTTAATGAAATGTAAAAAACTCTAGATGTCCAGAAGATGTGTCAGCTTAGAAGTGGTGAGTGTGCCCTCACTCTGTATTGGACCTCCATACCCTTTGAAAAGCAGCCCTCCACTTCTGAATCTATTATTTGTCTGAATAATTCAGCCTTTGGTGCACATATGACAATATATGCATATGAAAATTACCAAAGTGTCAGCCTATCTGCACCAAATGGTTACATGTATTTTTAAAATTAGTTTTGTTGAGTATTCCTATGACATAAAACTTGCATATATTATATGTGCTTTGTAATAATAGATTAAAAGTGAGAATTTACTTTGTTATTGGCAGGCATTATCTCAGCAGTGTTTTGCAGTTTCTTGATGCATATTTGCTGAAAGCTCCAAAGTAAACTGATTTTGTTTATAATAAATAACTAAAACATTTGAGTATTATTTCACTCAAAATTGGACTCATATTTTAGAAAGTCGAGGACAAGACCAATAAATCTGAAATGGTTATTTGGAAAGCTGAAGAGAAAAGTGTTTTCAAGCGTAGCCCTGCAGGCTGAGAAGGAATGTATTACATTTTTGTATGATGCAATAGCCGTTGCTACTTGAGCAAATGCTGGACGGGAACAATTTGTTCTGGTCGCCCAGATATGGAGAATCCTGTATGAGTGCTCGTAACAAACAGTATGTGTCACGACTCAGGAGAGGTGAGGTGAAGGCAGATATTATGAAGGAAATGATACATTCCACTCTCCACTCTGTGCTGGACAGTAAATCCTGTTTTAGCTGTCACTGTGCGTTATCACGGGCTGATTCATCATCTGGGCTTCATTGAAGAATGAAAAACAAAAGTCAACTTTTGTTTGCCATGCAGAAGATTCATTTTCAGAAAGAAGGATAAGTTTATTGGTTTAGGGAAAATATCCTAGAAGTTACATTGTGTGATGGAATATATTGTACTTGCCAGAATGTGTAAACTGAATTTATTTTTTTGGTGAAGAATGTGTTGCTGGATGCAGAGTTTAATATTGAAAATAAGGATGGTTACAAAATCTCCAAAGGTTCTTATTATCTGAAACCAAAAGGTGTTCATTCACCTTTACCTTCAGCCATTTTAGTCCGTGTTTATCCAAGGTAGCCTGATGGACAGTTAAGTTATAGGTTTATAGGGTCTGTATTGTCATGTGTAGTTAGTGCAGTAAAAGTCATGTGCTGATAAACATGCAACACATCACCACTCCTGGCACCTTGAGCTAAAGGTGGATAACCTGAGAGAATGGCATTATACTGTACATTAGATAGATACTGTAGATAGATATTAAAGGCAATATACAATAGATAAATACATTTGAACATAGATATAAAAGAATGTGATATATATATTAAAGGCAATACACAATAGATAGATAGATATCCCATTGCTTTACAGCCCTGGGCTAACAAGGGTATTCACACTGTTGGTGATAAGTATATTTAATCAATTAGGCCTAAAACCAAACTCTTAAATCTTCCTTTTCTATCATCCTCTCCTTTTCCTTTTTCTAACTTAGATATTTTTAAAGGAATACCCAACCTTAAAATTCCTGATTACAATGGGCTTCAATGGAGGCTTTGCTAGCTAACCCCCCTGGCCTGCACTACAGTTTTTTTTTTACCTCCTCTTTGCTCGATCAGCTGCTGCTCCTGCCGTGCTGCATGATCTGCATCTCGCGCAGCACCTCGAACATTTAAAAGCCTGTACAGCAGCTGTCTTTGTCATCTACTCTTTGTCTTTTATTTCTTGCCCCAGGCATGATTAAATGTCTTGGCACAAAGTCTTGTCTCGCGGGACATGAGTTCTTGATATTTTATAGTTTATAATTTATAAATGGAATAAGGATCTGAAAATCTAACAACATCATATTAAAGTTTGATAAATTCTGAAATGAATGATACCAAATATATATATATATATATAACCTATACCGTATATGCTCTAACTAGCAAAATACCCGCGCTTCGCAGCGGCGAAGTACTGCATTAAAATTTTTATTAAGAAGAAAATGTAACCTTTTTAAAGTGAGTGAAAATATGGCAATAATTATTTGTTAAGGATCTCTTTGTATACCACGTTGTCAGTTCGGCCCTCCGGTTGTAAAATGACCAAGCTGTGCGCTGAGCTTACTCTTGAGCATGCAACTTACAGTTGGCCATGTGAACAGTAATCTTGTTTCAAATCTCACAGCATGGATTGCTCCTGTCATAATCGATTTCAGTTTCATGGTTTGTTTCAATTACGACAGTATTTGCAGGACTTGTGTTGAAGTGACATTCGGCATCTGTCAAGCGTTGTAAGCTTACAACCGGTTTCATCGATAACTTCACATCCAGCTTTTGAGAGTTTAAACATTCATAAAAATCAAAGTGTCCACTACTGAAATTGTCACCTATGAATGTAAGTTGTTTAAGAGGCATTGGCGGTTGTCGAAAGGTGTAAAATATTTGGCCATTTCGGTACACTTGAAAGCACCAACCGAACAATTCAGCGGCAGCCATCAACTCACATGCAGAACCATAGGTGAAGGGCTTAAGCATTTCACTCTTCTAGTGCTCCTGTGTAGTATAATTATCTCCTGTACCGTCATCAGTCCACACCTTGAACCTGTCCCAGTCATTCAATACATAAGACACAATGTTCTTCCAGAGCCTGATATGGCCGTGCAATATGTAACACAGAGAATGGAAAAGGTAGGTGCCATCTCCGGGCATGGAAACCACTCGGTAAGTGACAGTTCTTTGATCGATGGTGATTACCTCGATAGACATGGTAATGGGGGTTGGAATGATGAAGGAAATGGGTACCTGAGTAATGTAAAGTAAGTGTAAAATACCTATACAATAACTATAATTGTAATAAACAAACAATAAAACAGCGGAGAAGCCGTGGATTAAACAAAAAGGCTGTAGTTATCAGCAGGGAGACGTGAATCCTGTGGCGAAGCAAGGAAGGGAATGTAGAGACTGGAGCGACAGACGGCCTTATATAGGCAGGCAGCCAACAACGTGGGAGGTGATGGGATGGGAGGCCTCACATGGTGACCAAGCTGCAGGCTATGGACGTATATATGTACGTAAATAGGATTCAGTTAGCGTTGGGAACCCATGTACCAAATTTCTTGAAGATGGGCCCATAAGTAACAAAGACTGTTGAAAAGTTCAATATGGTGGCCGACAGTGGCATCATACCACCGAAATAAGTACGTACATTGGTTTCGGTTAGTGCAGGGAAGCCGCCTACCAAATTTCAAGAAGATGAGGCCATAAATAAGAAAGTTCAACATGGCGGACGTTGTTGACCGTTATGACCGTTATGCGTAGAATTTCGAAATGAAACCTGCTTAACTTTTGTAAGTAAGCTGTAAGGAATGGGCCTGCCAAATTTCAGCTTTCTACCTACATGGGAAGTTGGAGAATTAGTGATGAGTCAGTCAGTCAGTCAGTCAGTCAGTCAGTCAGTCAGTCAGTCAGTCAGTGAGTGAGTGAGGGCTTTGCCTTTTATTATTATAGATAAACGCCGAGTCTCTTATTGTTGCCGCACTCTATTAAGCGCCGGGCTTCAGAGGGGACATGGCCAAATAGTAGCTGGTCTCTAACAGTAGCCGGGTCTTTGATATTTGCCTACTAGCGTACATTGTAAGTGTCTGTGTCTTTGCTTGTGTAATACGTGTGCATGTCAGCACGTTGCATATATAACAAATATGCAGTTTCCAAAACTGCTTCATTTTCATGCCGGGTTGACCAAAATACGGACAAACCTGGAAGAAGAGGAAGACGATAGTGAACTGGACAACAACAAAGCCGTCATTGCGGATTTGGACGATGAATAGCAGTGAAAGGTATAGAAAGACATTGCCATTTATCTTTAACAGTCTTATGCAGCATGTGAAATTCAAATAAAGTAGCTGTTTGTAATATTAGGCAATATTTTTGTGTACCTACATGTACCGATACGCGCAAAAAAAATATTGCGTTCTGAAGGTTTTTTTTTAATAATGGCCGGTCTCTAATAGGAGCCGAGGCTAGTTTTGCAAATAAATGCCGGGGGCAACTATTGGAGCATATACGGTATGTAGGTTTTAAAATAAGCCTGATTAACTACATTACACTAAATTACACTTTTAACACGTAGACTTATTCTCATAAACTGGAAGAACCCAAACTCTCCTCTTTTAAGTCAGTGGGAAACCGATGTGTTATATTATTTGAAGTTGGAAAAAATCAAATACTCAGTTAGAGGATCCGTACAGACTTTTTTCAAAACATGGCAGGATCTAATCAGTAATATTTTAAAATAAGTTCAAAAGGCACAGAGAATTTATTAATTTAGGTATGTCTCCAAGCCTTAAATTTAACGCCGTTTGGCTTGCTCTCTCTCTCAGGGGTGGGGATTGATCTGTTCTTAATTTTTCTCTTTGTAAAAACTTGATTGCTTTGTATGGATTGTAATAAAATTAATAAAAAGAAAAAAAATAAATAAATAAATAAAATAAGCCTGATTAAAAGCATGACAAAAAACGTGACATAAAAACTTCTCATAAAATCGTTGCACTTTTAGGCTTAGGATTTTTTTATATATAGAGTAGATATAATATAAAACATCTAAATGCCCATAAAAATATTAATTTACTTATGTTGCATAATTCAAATGTCAGGTGTCCAGTCATATGCTCACTATGTCCCAAACACATGTATTTTGCCTAACATATTGTTATAAACAGTATTTTAAGCTGAATCCCATTGTACCAGATATTTTTTTCTCAGCCATCACTATAATCAACGCAGGGTAAGTAATAGATAACAGAAAACAATGTTTTTGAGTGACCTATTCCTTTAAATCTTGTGGAGTTCCAATTTCTTTTACCCTTGTTTCCAATCCTCTGTATAATTTCTTGCTTACTCTGTCCCCTTGTCAGAAACAAGTATCCTCCACTGCTTCTCTTTATGGAATTTAGTTTTTAAAAATGTCTCCTTGGCATCAATAAATCCTGTTTACTAACAAACCCAATTTAAATTTGTTCACTGATTATATTCCACCCTGTCACTTCTGTTCCTTGAACACACGTGCTTATGCATATATTTTTGGCCTACCCTTCTAGGTTCAGCTTTTGGGCATGTCTGATTTTCTTATATCTCTTCTTTAATTGGCATTCTTTTGCCATTCCCCACATTTTCTGCTTTTAGACTTTTCTTCAGTGTTGCGGTTTTCATTTTTGAATGCGGCAAGGTTGGGTTGGGTTTTGTTAAGGGGTGGTGGTGGAGTGGGGGTTAAGCTCTGAGCATTGGATTATCTTAATTTTTATTGGAATGTTTTATGTTTTTCTTTAAAATTTTGGCTTTTATGTTTGAATAAAAATTTGATGAGCAGACAGACAGATAGATAGGATAAACTTCATGGTTTGTGAGTGGTGGGGGTGACTTTAACACTATATAGGAGGCATCAATGGGAATTCATCTCTGGTAACACACACTTAAACATTCATTATTTCATTCATTTATTTTCCACCACTTATCTGAAACTGGGTCACAGGGTCAACAGTCTAAGCAGTGATGTCCATACATCTCTTTCCCCGGCCACACTTGCCAACTCATACTGTAGGATCCCAAGGCATTCCCAGGCCACCTGGGAACCCCTGGGGTGTCCACCCAGCTGGTCATGCCTGTAAAACCCCCACAGGCAGGTATCGGGGAGGCATCCGTATCAGATGCCTGAACCACCTCAATTGGCTCTTGTCGATGCGGAGGCCTCTATTCTGAGCCTCTCCTGGATGTCTGCACATCTCACCCTGTCTTTTAAATGAGCTGCATTTAAACAGATACGTAAATTAAAGGTAAATAGTTGGGGAAATAATCCCAACTATAAGGATTTGTTTGCACTATTTGCTGTGCATTTAAGTTGTTTTTTGTTTTATTTTTTACTTTTCTTCTCATCTTTTCTTTGTTATTTGTGTTTTGGTGTTTATGCCATTGTGTGCCCAAGAATGCTTGACGTCTGCTATCACACAGCGGAGGTTTATGTGTGGGCAAGTACCAGTCATTGTTACTACACCTGTGCTTGTGACATCATGGGCACCACTGCTTTATATACAGTTACAGGTGTTTTGTTTGTTACCTCCAAAAATAAAGGAAACCAGTTGTGTGTGTGTGTGTGTTTTTTTTGGGGGGGGGGTTAAAAAACTAATTTTGTTCAGAGTAAAATCGAAAAATTCTGTTGACCTCATTACTGACAGAAGGTTTTTGTTTGTTTCCTTAATTCTTTCATGATAACGTACCCTGTATTTGTTATGTTTTCTGCCAGTGCTCTGGACTCTGGACTGAGCAGGATACCCAGGGCAAATTTAAATGTCCAAATTTTGTTTTTTATTCCTCATGTTTCTGGCCATTACATGCTGAGCTGCAGCAGTCTTATTCTTGTGCACTACATCTTGCTGTGTAGTAGCTGTCCAGTCTTTAGATGTTACCCTCATCTCACTGACTAGTGGCCGTCCTGCCCTGTTAAGCTTATGGTTTAGCAAGACAATCTCAAACATGATTTTCTCATAGAGCCAAGCTGTGTCGCTGAGTGGCAGCTGTCCAGTCCTCAAACTACTGAAGGCCATTCCTGTTAATTCCTTTTCAGCCATTTATGCAGCAGGACCATGCTTGTCTTTTTCTGGCTGTCCAACTCCCACTGTTTAAAACTCCAACCTTGTGTCTGCACAACTTTGTCTCCTGCTTAAGAGTCCACTGCTTTGTTTCTGCCTAATTTTAGTTTATGTGAAGACTGTCGGTCTTTGTCTTGTTTTTATGTATTAGGTTGGCAGCATTTGCATTGTCTCTGACACAGATCAATGCCATCGGGGCTGAGGATGTCTTGTTTCAGTTTCCTTTGGGGTTTCCAGTGCCTGTAGGTCCAGCTGCTGTGTTTGTGAATTTTGTGGTCGTACCTAAATTGCTGAATGAAAATTAGTTTTCACTGTTTGGTTTTGACTTTGGTTTATCTATTTATTTTAACTCTGAAATCCCCTCTTTTTCTAGAGAGTTATGATTTGAGCTGTAGTTTCTTATCGTGAATTTCCTGAGAGTTTTGGTCATGCCACTTAGAGTATTATTTGTTAAGGAAAGTTTTCTGGGTACTGTTTTGCTCATGATCACTATTTTGATTATCATTGAAGTGATTTTTCTCTGGTACCTTAATATTAAATCACAGATCCAGTGAACATGAATGAAATATTTTTGTAGTCATCCTACTGGATCATGATATTCACAACTTTTCTCCAGAAAAACTTTAAAAGGATCTTAAATTTATCGGGAGTTTGCCTACTGTTTCAGCAGCCTATATCTCTGTTATCCGTGTAATAAAATGCCTAGGTGAGTTTCTGAATTGCCAGCATTAATCTACATTTTTTTTTTTTTTTTTTTGCATATTGTACTTATGAACTTTCATGATACAGGTCAGCATAGTAGCCTGTTGGCAGCCAAGAGATGAAAACCCCCAAAGATTTTAAATAAATACTAGACCAAGTAAGTTGTTTGAAGTATTTACGATCAGTAGAACCCTAACCAAGTTCCATATATGTCCCATTTTATAAGTTACTGTAGCTGCATTTGACGGGGGCTCTCAAATGGTTCAGAAGTTCAAAAGATTTCAAATGCAACTAGCAGACAGATATTTCGGCACTAGTATGACTCGTCGTACAAAAAAGACTCCACAGTCCAAGTGTCTTTGTTTTTAAGGAAATTCAAAGCAAACAGTTCATACAAAATAGAGAAACAACTTGATAATACACGCAACAAAATAAAGGGAAAAAAGAGGAACTTATGACAATCTGCTTAAATATCTAGGTTACAGTTTCTATGCATTGTTCTATGTAGCAAATGGTCAGAAAACCATATGCCTTTAATATCTATCATTCTAGCTGTCCAATGTCAATTTATGGGCTATTCTACTGTCACACAGAGTGAACATTATGAACATTTCATTTTCTGTAACTTATAGGGGGTTAAACTGAATCTTCTATTATCTATGTTAAACTATATTATACTCAAGTTCAAGCTAAGCAGACTGAGGAAAATTTACCATTACCATTAACTTAAAGGATTTGGCTCTTACAGTTACAGCTACACCTGAAATGGTGTACTTATTACAAAATGTAAAATACTTGTAATGTGCTTCCTCCTAATCTCTGTGTGCTCCAAATACAAATATTCTACTCTTTCAGTCAGTCGCTCTTCATACTCCTCTCCCTACAGTCTTTCAGCATTTCCTGTTCCTTCTCTAGTACTGTTATTCCCTTTACGGAGACCAAAACTGTGCACATTCTTCCAGATGTGGCCTGATGAGTGATTTATCCAGCTAAAGCATAACCTTCCTTAATGCTGCCTTACATAGCATGCCGTGTAATCCTTTATCACTGCTTTAACCTTTTTAAACACTGGAAAATGTGTCTACCACAACTCTCGCATCTTTTTTTTTTAACATGAACTTTCTAGCTGCACACCTTCTGTTTTAATCATCTCTAATATTTGTATTTCTTAGTATGTGTATAATCTAAATATCTTTTCAAATCTGAATTTTATCAAGGGAATTTCCAGACTCTAGGGTGTTTTATGGCCAGTACTGTTGTAAATGCTTATAAAAAAAGCAATAAAAGATTGACATAGGAAAAGGAACAAAAAAAAGATAATAACTATAATACCAATTTCAGTATACTTTGGATGGGCTTAAACAGGGCCGAAGACCTGAGTGGCATTGTCCACAGGGTGAATGTACAGGTGCCGGTCATAAAATTAGAATATCATGACAAAGTTGATTTTATTTCAGTAATTCCATTCAAAAAGTGAAACTTGTATATTAGATTCATTCATTACACATAGACTGATGTATTTCAAATGTTTATTTCTTTTAATTTTGATGATTATAACTGACAACTAATAAAAATCCCAAATTCAGTATCTCGGAAAATTAGAATATTGTGAAAAGGTTCAATATTGAAGACACCTGGTGCCACAATCTAATCAGCTAATTAACTCAAAACACCTGCAAAAACCTTTAAATGGTCTCTCAGTCTAGTTCTGTAGGCTACACAATCATGGGGAAGACTGCTGAATTGACAGTTGTCCAAAAGACGACCATTGACACCTTGCACAAGGAGGGCAAGACACAAAAGGTCATTGCTAAAGAGACTGGCTGTTCACAGAGCTCTGTGTCCAAGCACATTAATAGAAAGGCGAAGGGAAGGACAAGATGTGGTAGAAAAAAGTGTACAAGCAATTGGGATAACCGCACCCTGGAAAGGATTGTGAAACAAAACCCATTTCAAACTGTGGGGGAGATTCACAAAGAGTGGACTGCAACTGGAGTCAGTGCTACAAGAACCACCACGCACAGACGTATGCAAGACATGGGTTTCAGCTGTCACATTCCTTGTGTCAAGCCACTTTTGAACAAGAGATAGCGTCAGAAGCGTCTCGCCTGGGCTAAAGACAAAACTGCTGCTGAGTGGTCCAAAGTTATGTTCTCTGAGGAAAGTAAATTTTGCATTTCTTTTGGAAATCAAGGTCCCAGAGTCTTGAGGAAGAGAGGAGAGGCACAGAATCCATGTTGCTTGAGGTCCAGTGTAAAGTTTCCACAGTCAGTGATGGTTTGGGGTGCCATGTCATCTGCTGGTGTTGGTCCATTGTGTTTTCTGAGGTCCAAGGTGAATGCAGCCGTCTACCAGGATGTTTTAGAGCACTTCATGCTTCCTGCTGCTGACGAACTTTATGGAGATGCAGATTTCATTTTCCAACAGGACCTGGCACCTGCACACAGTGCCAAAGCTACCAGTACCTGGTTTAAGGACCAGGGTATCCCTGTTCTTGATTGGTCAGCAAACTCGCCTGACCTTAACCCCATAGAAAATCTACCAGACCCAACAATTCAGAAGAGCTGAAGGCCACTATCAGAGCAACGTGGGCTCTCATAACACCTGAGCAGTGCCACAGACTGATCGACTCCATGCCACACCGCATTGCTGCAGTAATCCAGGCCAAAGGAACCCCAACTAAATATTGAGTGCTGTACATGCTCATACTTTTCATGTTCAAACCTTTCGGTTGGCCAACATTTCTAAAAATTCTTTTTTTTCATTGGTCTTAATTGATATTCTAATTTTCCGAGATACTGAATTTGGGATTTTCATTAGTTGTCAGTTATAATCATCAAAATTAAAAGAAATAAACATTTGAAATACATCAGTCTGTGTGTAATGAATGAATCTAATAAACAAGTTTCACTTTTTGAATGGAATTACTGAAATAAATCAACTTTGTCATGATATTCTAATTTTATGACCGCCACCTGTATGCACTGTAATCATTTTGTATTTTAGGAGTTAAAGTCAAAATTAAACTCCTGTCATTGCTCACGTTGATCTCATTCAATACCTGTATGAAGAAAATGAGACATTTGAATTTAGAAATGGTCAGATGTTATTTTGTGGATATTTTATTGTCAAACTTATAGGACAGGTCAAAAGCCCAGCCATAAAATAAAGAACAGCCATTCACCACTGTGCCCTACTGGCTGTCTGAGAAGCAGCTGGCCTGCTTGCTTCTTGGCTTTCCCATAAATATCACTGCTCTGTGTTGTAAATTGCTGCAGTTCTCAGCTAATCAGCTTCAGGCTCCTAGGTTAATGATAGAGGGTGGCCATTTAAATCTCACATGGAGTCACCTCCTATTTTCCTATTACCGGAATAAAGATACAACAATATTATGAATTTAATGTTAAGTCTAGGTTTTTTTTTGTTTAATAGATTGGTCATCTAGCTCTGTGAAGAGGATTACTTGTGTTCTGTTTTCTGTATTGTATTTACCCCGTTTTTTGACACCCAGCCTACCTGGATAGAGGTCTCTTTCTGAATTGCCTTTCCCAAGATTTCTTCCATTTTATTTTTCCCCTGCAAGTTTTTTTTGGGGGGAGTTTTTTTTCTTGTCTTCTTAAGAGAGTCAGGGCTGGGGCTGTCAAAAAGCAGAGCCTGGTAAAACCCATTGAATCATTCCTTGTGTGATTTTAGGGTTAGACAAGAAAGTTATTGTTGTTGCTAATGACATTTTGCCAATTTGGTGAAGTTTTTGCATCTCAGGTTCATTTTTAATTTTTGCCAAAAATGACAGTCAGCTTCTGAAGTTGCGTATTTGTTTTTTTTTTTCACTAGTTCTCCCTATAATTAATTTATTTTGATTTTTGATATATATATATTTTTTACGTGTTCTGTTCCTTGTCAGTGTCAGTGATGTTACCAGGAATACACAATGGGTTGGTGCAAAGATGTGAAAATATTTGCAATGTGCTTCATTGATGCATGATGTCACAGCAACTAACTAAGCTTTGACATAATGAGAAGACTAAACATAACTTAAATAAAGTTCAAGTGCAATAGTTTTTGGTACTAACAATAGTAGTAAGATTACAAGCTGTGCTGTGTAGAGCCATACCAGAATATTCCATTATCTGTGCAGACATCTTTGAAGTTAACATTACATGTACTTATATGACTGACACATTTATCCAAGGCGGCTTACAACATTTATGGTACAATTGGTTACATTTCTTTTAGCTTTCCAATTAGGGTACAAGCAGGTAAAGTGACTTGCTCGTAGGCACATGGTCTCAGTAGTGGGATTTGAGCCCACAACCTCAGGGTTTGAAGTCCAAAGCCCTAAACGCCACACTACACCACACCACCTGCTTGCCTTTAATAAGTTAATGCCCTGCTCACATAGCAAACAAATCAGTCAAATTTGGGATGCTGGTGCCTGGTCTGTTTCGACTGACATCATATCATTGTGTTTCCCTCCAACATTGCCATCATCTGACATCACATATCTAATAAAGATTTAAACGTTAAGTCATCTGAGAGCCTCATACCTGCCTGCTGCCCAAGACAATCTACTGTATTGGCTGTGAACTGCTTACATTGAAACAACAACACCTCTGGTTTAGAACTGAACAGTTTTGAGGTAAAAAAGGTCAAGTCACAATAACATGGAAGGACTACACACACTGAATGACCTGAACACAAGACTTGGCTTCTCATTTCAAGGTACCCACAATGTTTTTTATTTTTATTTTTTTGAAAACAGAAACTAGGAAGACTTAAAATTGGAAAATATTTCAACAGCATTTGAAGCTATTCAGAAAGGCTGTCAAGTCACGTCAAATGAAGTTTATTGTCATTAGATTAGATTATTTATTTATAAAAGCACATTTAAAAAAGTAGAGGTTGTGCCAACGTGCTGTACAAAGAAGCATTAAAATAAACACAATGCAAACAATCATGCAGAAGCAGATTAATAAAACAACCAATTATAACCTCCACCACAATCCCGTTATACATAGTGAAAGGCGGAAGAAAAGCCGACTTTTAAAAATCCTGATCGAAGATGAAGACTTGATGTGCAGAGGCAAGTCATTCCAAAGTCTAGGAGCAACAACTGAGAAAGCTCTGTCTCCCCTAGACTTCAGCCGAGATCTTGGAACTACAAGGAGCAGTCGTCCAGATGACCTCAGTGTTCTTGGTGGCACATAGGGGGTGAAGGAGGTCACAGATATATAAACTGGTGCAGAATCTTAAGCTCTTTAAATTAAAATGGTACTCACTCATCTTTGTTTGCCTTGTCCCAGTGTCCGCATTGACTTACAAAATAAGACTAAAAAATGGTGTACTGTCTTTAATTCTCTTTAATGCTTTGTATATCCTGTATTTATCTGTTTTTAGTGTTCTATGCGGATATTATTTGTATCCAATGTTACATATACCCTGCTGTTCTTTCTGAGACTCTGTGATGCGCCTTGAGCATAGGAAAGGCGCTAAATAATTAAAAGGTGTTTATTATTATTATTATTATTATTGTGTTGTGTGTCTGAAACTCTCTTGCCAAACGCTCCCTCTGTCAAGTGCATTCCCAGCTTCTCAGACTCTTTGAAGGCGACTCTCAGTGTGCCTCTTATGCCTTTACTCCTCTTCGTGTGTCTCTCTCCCTTCTTCTTTCAATTGTGTCACCAAAGCCAAAGTGACCAATAAGATTGCTCTGATTGTCCAAACACACGAACCGCACACACACAGACCTTAGTGTTTTACTATACTGTAGATGTACAACTATATTCTGTGCTGTTCTAAAACCCTCTTGTCTTTAGAACTTACCAAAGTGGCTGTTGCACAGGCAACAGTTGCTATTTGGAAAGGGGAATTTCTTCTGGATAACTTAGAGACTTTTTATCCACGAAAAAAGGGTGGATTTTAGCCTTCAAACCAATGTAAAATTACTTGGTTGGTTTTCACTGATTTTTTTCCTATTAAAGTGACTGGTGTCATTCTTCCGTCAAATATCTCAAATCCGACCTCAGCCTATCAGCTTTCAAAACCGCCTAAGCAAATGGGCTATGCAAATCAAGAGCGCTCCCTGCAACGGGCAGTAGATGGGTGCGCTTAATCGCGTCTGCCTTTTCTTATCACACAATGTACTGTAATATAAAGCTATAAATAGATAATAGTTTTCTGGTTACAGGTGCCACATACCTAGGCACCTTCTCCTATGTGTCTGATCAGCATTGTGAGTAAACCGGTCAGACGGGTTTAGTTGGGGTTACAGAAGTTAAACAATAATTACAAGTAATTAAGTTCACATGCTATTGGAAATTTAGGAGCCTATTAGAGTTTCATTCATAGCATTATAGGACACAAAACAACTCAGTTTGGAGCATGAAAGAAAAGAATAAGTTGATTTTTTATTTTTGTTAAGTGAAACGCTTGAGAACAATCGAGAGCCTGTGTTCTTGTTCTCATTGTCCATAGAGTTTTAAAAGCATCTAATTTTGTTGTATCATTTAATCTAGGGGAATGAAACACATATAGCAGGAAATAGCTGGGGCTGGAAAATATACACAGCCATCATGATAAGCTAACAAGCCCATAAGTTAATAAGAACGCTACAACTATACACGTGTCCATGGTTAACCATTGCACATCTTGTGGTGTCGGCCAAGGCTGGGGGTAAAACCTAATGTCATCTTTTTAGATGCTGCTACATAGCCGTGTTCTGTGATGGTGCACTGATTAAATATTACAGTGTCAACAGACAACTACGTTTTCTTTAATGTGAAATATTCCCAAATCAGCTGGGTCCTTCATCCATACTTTGTTTGGGGCATATGTTTTAAACTTGATTACTTGTAACACCCCTAAAGAGTATAACAAATGTTTTGACAATAATGGATGATACAGACCAACATACTTTAGAAATCCTTACTCCACTTACTTTTACAAGATATTGTCATTTCAAGAAATGAAGTTGCCTAAAGTATTACTAGCTATTACACTTCTGTGAGAAAAAAATTGATAGTACATGCAAATGAGAATTTCACTATACTCTGTACAAGTGACAATAATGACCCCAAAAACCTGCAGCACATTTCTTAATGTAATGACTGCAGCAGCTTTAAGTAGAATGAAATCAGAGGATGGAATGTAATTATAATAACGAGCCAAAGTTGAAACTGGGAGGATGAGAATTGAGTAAACAGTGGCCAGCATTCAAAACAAAATTGTAAATCGAGGAACTTAATGCAAACATAATAAACAGAATATTTCACGTAGAACCCAAAATGCAAGCCATAGATCAGTCAATGAACAGAAACCTAATCCTAGCCAGAGCGATCTTAAACAACAACATCAACAGTTATTTCTGTAGCAAGTCTTCATACAAATGATGTAGCTCAAAGTGCTTTACAAGATGAAGAAAGAAAAGATTAGGCAATACTAAGTAACATAGAATAAAGTAAGGTCCGATGGCCAGGAGGACAGAAAAAACAAAACAAAAAAAAACCCCAGAGGGATGGAGTAAAAAAATCAATATCTGCAGGGGTTCCAAGGCCACGAGACCACCCAGCTCCCACTGGGCATTCTACCTAACATAAATAGTCTCAATCAGTCCTCATAGTTTTCAGGATTCACGTGGAAGAATTAGAAAATGATGATCATGTACACATCTGGTCTTCAATCCATCAATGTAGGGACATCACGGTGCTTTGATCGGGTGGTGGTGGCGCAGATCACCACCACAGAAAACCAGAAAGAGAACAGCAGAGAAAGTAGGGGTTAGTATGGATTGTGGAGCCATGATAAAAATGATAATTAAATGCATATACAAAATAACAGGGTTAAACTAAATGAAGCTATGAGAAAGCCATGTTAAAATAATGTGTTTTTAGCAGTTTTTTTTAAAACGTTCTCCACTGTATTCGTCTGGCAAATTTCTGTCAGTAAGCTGTTCCAGATTTTAGGTGCATAACAGCAGAAGGCCACCTCACCACTTCTTTTAAGTTTAGCGCTTGGAATTATAAGCAGACGCTCATTTGAAAATCTAAGGTTACGATTTGGAGTGTAAGGTGACGCTAGAGTTTTAAGTTTGGGCTCAAACTCCGCCAGTAAAGGAGACAGATCATCATGACACCAGATATTTGTTTGAAATTTACCCTTTAACTGCTTCAATTTGTGCCACAATGTTTCTATAGATGAACTTTAAAGTGCCATCTCGAATCTGTCATACTTGTCTCTTCATAATGTTAAATACTTGTAATATGTCACCTTTTAACTTTGGTTTTCTTAAACTGGAAATATTCAGGTTCTTACATTTGTTCCCATAGCTGATACCATATAGTCCTGGAATATGTGCGATGGCTCTTCTCTAAACTTTCTTCAATGCTCAGTGGGCCATGTGACATTGACATTATCCGGTAGTGTCACAGTCCTCATCAGGCCAACACCTTTACTGTGCCTTGTGTCTCATCAGCGCACATATACACATGCCAAACAGTGTATGACATTTCAGGTAAAACCTTTTCTCTGAACATACCTTTAACTTGGGCAAGGCAAATCACCATCTGTATTACAGACCAATCTTACAAAAATAAAGAAGATAAAAAGACATGTCTTGTGTTTCATACAGAAAAACCCAATGCTTCTGAGAACAGTACAATATCTAGACTTAGGGTGGTCTGTGCTGTTCTCTCGGAACTGGAGCTGTTTCCTCAGGTCCACCTTTATCTGCCAGTCAGGTGCTATTCTAAGTAACCCTGCTGCTGCTTTAGTTGAGGCTTGGGCTTCTGTCCTGCTTTGTCTTGCAGTGGAAGGATTTTCAGGATCGGATGACGTTATCTTCCATCCGTCCGTCGGCTTCAAAGGTGTACCTGGCAATGTTCCAAGGCTTTATTCTATGTGCAGGCCCCCACTTAGGTGAATTATGCCATTCCAAACAAGGCAAAAGACAATACAATTTCATTCTGATTTTGACACACAAAATTAGTATACTGTACAATGGTCATCAGTCTGACTGCCCATTTCGCAGTTGTCCCTAACTGTCTTGTCTTATAATGTTTGCCTAGCAGTTCTTATATGGTGAACTCCTGTGCTAAATCTGGCTCTGTGTCAATTGTGCATGTGAGTAGAAAAAGACAGATTTACAAAATATATTTGCACAGAGCACAGTGACATATTAAACTTACACACTTATTACACAACCTCCGAGAGCTTTTCCTTTCCTGCCTTGATTACAGATAAACTAATAATCAGTAAATTTCACATTGTGATTCCATGGGTTCCGGATTTAACCAACCACGGATCAAAAATATTACCCAGAAAGTTCCAAAAAGAAGAATTTGCTGCACACCATGCTAAATCCAGACAAATGAAGTTATCTGTAATCATGTTCTGCTATAGCTTCCTGCCATAGGAGTTGAATGAAATGACACATATGAGTAAATTTACAGCTCCTATACTGCAGCCAATTGATGAGCCACCACACTGCTCTTCTGCTCACACAAAGCACCCTTACTGTACGCTGTAGATTGATTGACCCTGATCTCTGGCAGTCACCGCCTTTATAAAAAGGAAAGCTCTCTCTCCCTCACCTATACTACCTTAGCTTCTAAGCGCTATCGAATACCAATTTTGGGAAAGGCATCCAACGCTATACTTCTTAAACAAAACACAAAATTCATACACACATGAGACACTCAAGCAAAGAGACAATCAATAACCAAAAAATTAAACTGAAATCTGACTTCCTTAAACCATTCCTCCCCATCCAGTCCACTAAAGATGAGACCATCCATCAGCCCACAGACACCTGGCCAGAGCACCAACTTTAAATTAAGTATGAGCACGGACGTTCAACAAGGTGTGTATGCTAGAAATGGTACTCGGATACACACAGACTGCCTGTAGGTATAATCCGTACACTGCATATTAAATACTAAAGTTTCATCTGATGAAACCATTATCATTGACAGAGATATGCCTGCGCATACACAGCTGCTAGTGTTGCCCCACATTTCTTTGAACAAAAGCCGTTCAGTTGGCAAATGCGAATGTAAGCCACTGTGAGCACTTTGGTGTCACATTGTGTGTTTGTTTCTGTAAAAAAATGGCTCCTAAAATAACTATTTAGTGGTCGACGCAATCCTTCAAAGGCTAAGAGGGAGCGTAAAGTGCTATCTCTTGGTGAGAAAGTAAAAATCTTTGATCTTTTGAAAAGTGGCTTGTTGCTTCCTGAAATTATACAGTACAGTATAACAACTATTTACATGACATTTACATTGTATTTGGTAGTATAAGTGATCTAGAGATGATTATATGGGAGGTTATGTGCAAATACTATATCATTTTATATAAGGGACTTGAGCATCTGCAGATTTTCTTATCCATTGGGGTCTTAAACCAATCCACTGCAGACACTGAGGTCCAATCATATTTGTAAAGTTTTTAAAAATTTTCATTTTTTTTCTGTATTGACAAAACAGTCTAATCTCCTGTGACCCAATAGTGGCACAAGAAATAAGAGTTGAACATATAAGAGAATCTAAAAGGCCCTCGGGGGATCGCAATCATCTTTTTTTTTGTTAATACACCTCATTCACACAATTGGATTACAACTTGACAACACTGGATTACAGTTTCTGTCTGGATGTATGTGCTGTCCTGTGCGTGTCTGTCCATGTGAGTTTGTGCTGATTGGATACATCTTCATCTGAGGGAGTGCTCCCAATCACTTCAAACCCCACACCACATTAGGAACCTGGTAGGATAAAACTTTATATTGCTTTCAGAAAGCTGTTCACAAGGTGTTTCTGCTATACTGGGCTGTTTTGGACATTGTTGTTTGTGTCTATTGCTTGCTCTTACAGTAGTTTTGTAATTCATTGTCACCACTGGGAAGCTGGGGAGGACCTTTACATACGTGGATTTGGTTGTATTGTGTGCTCATTTTTCATTATTTGATTAATATATCCATCTATCCATTATCCAACCCGCTATATCCTAACTACAGGGGTCTGCTGGAGCCAGTCCCAGCCAACATAGGGCGCAAGGCAGAAAACAAACCCCGGACGGGGCGCCAGCCCACTGCAGCACACACACACCCCACACACAAGGGACAATTTAGAATCGCCAATGCACCTAACCTGCATGTCTTTGGACTGTGGGAGGAAACCGGAGCACCCGGAGGAAAACCACGCAGACACTGGGAGAACATGCAGACTCCACGCAGGGAGGACCCAGGAAGCGAACCCAGGTCTCCTTACTGCGAAGCAGCAGCGCTACCCACTGCGCCACCGTGCCGCCCCTTGATTAATATATTTCATTGTTAATTATCTATTCATTGTGCCACTAAATGTGTGTGAGTGTGTGCATGCCAGGTCATGGTTGGTTGTGTTCCTAGGGTCCTCACAATAAAATAAACAAATCACCACCTTAGGACGGTATGAATTTTAGCTTCCCCATGACCACTACAGTGTACATCATGAACTTTAGTGAAAGCTGTAGTATACTTTTTATTATCACTTCTGTCTATTTGTGCCTCATTAAGTCACTTGTATACTCAGTACTGTCCAACAACTGCCTGTGGACATGTTGCAACAGTGTTTGGTTATGCAAAATATTGCATATTACATTGTTATCAACTGCTATTTATTCAGATGAAGCAAGTACAACAAAGGTTTTCCTGGACAAGTCCATATTGGTTTTCTGAATGTTTTACTGGAGTGCAGTCAACTCGGGTGTAACGTCATTACCAGCTCCGACTTACAACTTCCGAGATAAATGGAATGCAGCAGTTGTATCTTCCAGTGTCAAAGATGGCCTAAGATAGATTAAATTCCTTAGATGAAAAAAGGGATGTTAACATGTGTCTTCATATAACTGGTTTTGTTGGATTAATGTCTGCACAGATGAGGTTTGGAAAGTGATAATTTGTTTTTATGTAACTGGTTTATGTGGACTAGAAATGAAGGCGCAGCCAAGGTTCGGAAAGGATAGATTTTACAGTCTTGAGTAGTGAATCACTTCTTTTTGTGGGTGACATTGTTCCTCTTACCTTATTTAAGCATCAAGTTTCAGTACACCACAAAGCAATTCATTAGCTAGTGTGGTATAGGCAAGAGAAGAAGGATGTAAGATCAAGGTTTTCTCTTGTGAAACAATGGCTTATTCTTTCCAAGTTTGACAATTGCACTTCGTAAGTGAGGTTCTGTGTTATGGAGCCTAATTCACAAAAACAGAACAAGGTTATTGTGTTGTAGAAGCTTTAATGGTGTGTAGAGATAAAGTGAAGGCTGAGTTTTCAGACATAATTCTTTGTTTACTGATCAGTCTATGGCCTTGTCTTTATTATCATCACTATCTATTGACTATAACCAAAGGACAAGTTTATAAGTTATAGAGGCAAAAAGGTGATTTCTCTAAATATTTCCTGAACTTTGTCTGCTTGACAAGATGGGGAGCATTTTGAATCAGTTGGACTTGATTGTCTTGCTAATCTGTTGGGAATACCCTCCTTGGAGTGTATGGGGCATGGCCCTCTGAGAGGAGACCCCTTAAGCAACTCAAAGCAGAGAAAAAGGAATTGTGTCTCAACAATGGCCAGGCTTTGTCTAAAAATCTTAGAATCTGGTCCCTGGAAAGTGAAGACTGACTTTCTTGCTCAATATTTTACCGCCATAATATTTCCCAGGACAAACATTATGGAATATGTGGTTAAAGTGTGGTTAAAGAAGCCACTCAGCTGTAGAATTTGTATTTCCAACCACTTTCATTTGAGGCATTTTTCAGAAGAACCTCGTCATGGCTGTAAAGACAGCAAACCCTTTCTTTGTGGTGCATTTAAAATTGTAACAAACCAGAAATGATTGAAAAAAATGAAAACAGTGCTTCAAATGAAATTTGTAGAACTTAAAATTTTGCTCATTTTATTTTAAAACATTTCCTTATTTTACTTTTAGAATCTTATTTTGGTAAACAAACAGAAGTCTTATTCAGTTAAATGGAAGCTCCAGTCTATTATTTTTGTTCAAAATTAGTAGGGCCCCAGCAATACAGGACTGGAATAAAAGTGTTCAGTATGGTTGTGATTAGTTGGTTCAGTCACAAGTGTTAGAGACTCACATGCACAGACAATATTACCAAAGTATCAAAATCATGTTCAGGAATGTCTAAAACATAAAACTTAAAGCAAGTTCAACTTACTTTTAATAGCACTCTTCCCTAAGTACATGTCTAGAGCACAGCATTAATCAATTGAAAAGTCTAAATTGAACCTTCTTCCCTGATACGATGCTTTCTTTTAAATATGGTGGCACCTTAAAAAGTAGCCCCATTCTAGATAATGGAGCTCTGCTTTAGCAGCAACAAACTTTAGGGATCCTCTGATCAGGTTTTTTTAAGGCTGATACTGATCACCGATTTCATGTTCCTGAATCAGCTGATTCAGATACCGATTTTTTTTTTTTTTTTTTTTTCCCTTTATCCCTGTCAGAAACTTTTTATACTGAGTTCCTGTATAACAAGACATAGAAGCCATATATCCTGTATTAAATTGTTAACTTTGGTATTTTTATACTTAAACTGTAGACTACAGGTGTTAACTGTTTCTTTTTTTCTTAACAACATAAATGTTTGTGGGCTGATTTTTCAGTGACCATAAAAATACTAAAATTAAAATGTCCTTAAAATACATACTTTAACAAAATATCTACCAAAATCTTTATCCATAATACATAACTGGCATAAAAGAAAATAAAATGGTTCTCATAGTTACAAGCTAGCATATAGTTTGATTTTTTCTGTAATGTACCTAACTGAAACAAAGCTTAATAAAAAAAAAGTTTTCACCATTTCTCTAACTATATATATATATATATATATATATATACTTTAAAAGTTAAAAAAGCTGTAGTGTAATTAATAGTTAAAATGAATTAAAACCTATAAGTGCAGGTATATTTACATTTAAGCAGTGTTTAATTGACAATATCAATTCATTTATTGTGTGAGAATAAAAAAAAATATACATAAATATATATATATCTTCTCTCTCTCTCTCTCTCTCTCTCTCTCTCTCTCTCTCTCTCTCTCTCTCATATATATATATATATATATATATATCTTGTCCTAAGCCTTAAAGTGCAACAGTGACATTTTTATTTCATGTTTTAAATCGGGGTTATTTTAAAACCTACATACATATGTTTGGTATCAATCTTTTCAGAATTTATCTAACTTTAATGTGATGTTGTTAGATTTTCAGATTCTTATTCCGTTTTTAAATTATAAACTAAAAAATATCAAGAACTTAGTCTTGCGAGACGGGAATTTGTGTTAAAAGATTTAACCACACCCGGGGCCGGAAATAAAAGAGAAAGAGTAGGACAGCTGCTGTACAGGCTTTTAAATGTTTGAAGCACCGCACAAGATGAAGATCATGCAGCACAGCAGCAGCAGCAGCAGCAAGCCAGCAGCTGATTGAGCAAAGTTCAGGTAAAAAAAAAAATGTATTTGTTTCCCATTGTGTCACCATTTAAGAGGGAGTTTCAGAGGAGCAACCACGTCTCCTTGGGGTGCGTTCAGCCCCCCTCTTCACAATGCCAGCGGCAGAGACATGAAG
The DNA here is from genome assembly GCA_026402145.1 of Polypterus bichir lapradei. NCBI lineage: Eukaryota > Metazoa > Chordata > Cladistia > Polypteriformes > Polypteridae > Polypterus > Polypterus bichir. The sequence goes on from JANRMT010062820.1 coordinate 3,076,951, forward strand.
TGGCTGGCGAGCAAAGCAAGTGGGTGGAACCCCCTAGTGCACATATATATATATATATATATATATATACAGCAGGTAAAATAAGTATTGAATGCATCAACATTTGTCTCAGTAAATATATTTCTAATGGGGTTATTGACATGAAATTTTCATCAGATGTCGGTAACTACCCAAGTAATCCACACTTACAAAGGAATCAAGACAAATAAGTCCATAAATTATGTGTAATAAAGTGCTCACTGGAACATTCAAAAGTTTAGAAATACGTTTGTAACCAATACCATCATTATGTTTTGCAACAGTAAGGCTGAGAAGATCTTGAGAGAGCTCTGTGCTTTTACCCATCATGAGATGATTCTTGTGTGACACCATGGTAATGAGAAACCTTTTTATAAGCCATTAATTAGGACTAAACCAGCTGATATTCATTTGCACTGGTATTAATGTTGTGACATGAATGTCACATAGGAATCTGCTGCCCTGGATGTAAAACTGTTGCATGTTACTGCTACTCCCTTCTGCTATAGATTGTTATTTTTTGGGCACAAAGCAAAGGCTGTGCTCATTTGGGTGTTTACGGAGATTACATTTATGGGTCATGTTGGAATATATGATTTCTCAGATTTGTTGTTGACTTGCACAGCTTACATATGGCTTTACTGTACTAAGTCCACACATCTTATTTAAGTGTTGAAGGCACTGATGAGATAGTAATGTGCTTCTTCAGTAGAAATCCTTAACAGGCACATAAGTGACATCTACTGGATCAGAGGCCAAAAACAAAGATAAGAAAAAATCTGCATATATTAATTGAGCAGGATACAGACTCATGTGATCGATCTTGAGACTTTAAGAATCGATATTGAATCGTTTACATGAAAAATAATGATTAATTGGAAAATCGATATTTTTAGCTTACTCATTATAAGCTGCCCATTTTTGTGCTAACTACAGATTAGTGGCTGTGGTGCGTTGTGCTGTGCATAAACACGATGACCACTATAGAGGTATTTGAATGCCAAGTGTAAATGTCAAAAACAACTAGTCTCTCTATTATAAAAAAAAAATTTGGAGAAAAACAGTAGGGTGACGAGACGTGATCTTCACGTTAAGATCATGGAAGACACTTAAAATACCAGCGAAACTAAAGAGATTGGCCACGGAGCATCTCGCGGGGACCTTAAACATGAGACTTTGTGCCAAGAGATTGACCCAGGACCGTCTCGTGATGATGTAGAACATGAGATTCTTGCAAGACACGCCCTACTTACAGCCAAATAAGAGCACAGGCAACCACACACTCAGTCGTGTTTTGGCTTTGAGCACACACAGATCCAGGGCTCTCAGTGCATATAAAGCGTATAAGTACAATACATTATAAATGAAACGTAGATGACTAAGCGAAGAAGAAAGCAGCGCGGAAAAAAGAGTCTCAAAAGCGTTGGAGAGGCAAAAAAGAAAAAGAATAATCTAGGTGCAAATTCAGAAAATAAGGAAAGTAATTATCAGCCCGGAACAAGTGGAAGTGAAAAAAAAAGCACGTCCAGTCCAGACATTGGCGCTATGCACATGCAGAGTAGGTTAGAGTTTATGAAAGCAGTGGAATTTGAAAGGCTCAAAAAAAAAGTTGGCGTGATACACATGTGGAGAAAGTTAAAGAATATGAAAGTAGGAAAATTAGAAAGTATAAAAAAGAGAAAGTAAAGATCGCAGGAGCGCAAACAAATGGAAATTATTACTCGAAAAAGGGAAAGTAATCACCACGGACCAGGTGTCATTGAGCAAAAAGCAAGATAAAGCGAGGTCAGAAATAAAAGGCAGAGTAGAAAACAAAGTAAAATGTCATAAAGAGGTTAAAAAACAAGGGAGCCAAACACATGCAGATCAGGTTAGAGATAATGAAAACTGGAATTCAGAAGACTCAAAAATAACATAGGAGCGAAACACATGTAGAGCAAGATACAGAACATGAAAGCAGAAAAGAACGACAGTGTCAAAACAAAGAAAGTAAACATCGCATTAAAGAAAGAGAAATTATTACTCAGAGAAATAACGAAAAAGCGAATAGAGATCGAATATATGGACATAGGTGATACGTCAGAAGTATGCAAATATTGTAAGGCTTTGAAGTTTAAGTCAAGAGATTTCAAAAAATGGAGTTTACCTCACATGCATTTATTGATTACTTTGCCAAAAAAATTATTAACTGCTGATGTGGATCGTTTTGTCTGTGCTGAAATTCCAAACAGAGAAATCTATCCTGAATTATGGTACAAAGTCATTAAACACATGTCTTACTGGCCTCATTACAAAGGTTCAGCACGTTGGGACTCGAAAGATTCCAAATATTGTTTTTACAGAACTTCTGAAATAAAAGTGAAACTAATGAAATAGCAACAATTCAAAGAAAAAAAAAATCTTAAAAGTGTGTATCCGGAAAAACAAAAACGGGGGTTGGCAAGCGAAGCGAACAGGGGACGAAGCCCCCTAGTATTTATATATGAAACACATACTATGTGAGAAGACTAATGGACATTGTGGACCATATGTAGCCTGTTTTGAATATTGATGACACGGACCGCATTAAAAATGTCTAAAGGCCTGACCCCTGAACTAGGACATCCTGACGTTATAAATTGCAAAATGAGATATTTATATTTTGTTCTCTGATTACAGCTTACAACTCTTATTTCTTTTAACGAGATATTCACATAAGAGTTCCAATATGTTTACTATTTTGGGACTTTACCTAATACTTAATGGCAGATTGATGTTACCTAGTATGTACCATTTAACTGTATGCTGATTGGTGTAAATTAAAATATATTTAAATCTGTTATGTAAATGCACCTAAAAAGTTACTGCACTATTAGATTTAGTCAATCTGACATTTTGCATTAAACAAGAGCACATGCAGCTCCACATGCAGAAGAAAACAGGAGTATCCCAAAGAATAGCCACACAAACACAGGGAGAATATGTAGAGTCCACACAGGCAGTGATCAGGCCCAGGACCCTGGAGCTCTGGAACTAACCACTGTGTCACTCCTACCTTCAAAGTGCTGTGTGAAAATAACTTTTCAATAACAAATAACTTTTGTAGTGTACGTTGTAACAAGTGTGCGCGCAACAAGTGTGGTCCAACTGCAGAAATGAAAACAAGCAAGTTAGCTTTCTGGGCTAAAGTAAAAGTTCTGTAATGCAGGATGCTATAGTTGTTGTTCTATCTTACAGTGTGGTGATGTTGCTGTACCCTCGCAGATTCACTCCTTGATTTTGTTAAATTTGTTACATTTCCACACAATGCTTTTTTATAAATCTGATGTTGAAAGAGACTTAAATCATAAAAATTCAAGGTTGCCAGCCATATAAATAATGATAAACAAGTACCATTTTGTCGCTGCCACTGACTGAGTAAATGTTATGGAATTGTAAATAGTTAGGGTTTGTTTATTATAAGAACAGTTTTGACAGGAACAGGCCATTCGCCTAGCATAACTTGCCAATCCCAAGTTACTTAACTTCTGCATAAGAACAATTGAAATCTTTAAAATCATTTTAAGGAGGTTCAGCGTTACAGTAAATATTATATACTGTGCAATGTTCAGTGAAGACAAGTGCAGTGCTTTGTTAAAATCTGAAATTCAAGATGGTTCAGATTCACTTTGAGGAAGCCATACATTGTGCCCTAATATTCCTTACTATTCTTGTGAAGGGCAGCCTGACATGGCACGACTCACGTTTCACTGCGGCATGCTGTTTCAGCTCGATACAGACCTTCACACTCCATGGCTAAGCAGATTCTAATAGTCGCTGCTGTATTTCATTCTCCGTACAGGGCTGTTTCTCTTCTAAATAAAAATGTCTAATGGGAAGAATCAAGGATCATACTTGAATTTTACAGATTATTTAATTTTTTTATGCTTACTTGGTGAGCATACTCTTGATTATGCTCTTTATGGCAGGGCTGTTCAATTAGAAATTCATTTGGGCCAGATTTTAAAACCAAGAATAGTAACATTTTCAGCGGCCGGTAAGCAGCAGGTAATGACAAATTTTAAAGCAACACAAATGAATGAATTGATAAACAAGTAATGTTTAGTCAGTGTTTTCTTTTTAAATTTGGTCACATCTGACAAAGGCACATCAAACAGTGTATATAAAAAAGCTGTAACAACATTATCTGAGGTAGTAGCGATACTTTTGTTCCACTTTTAAAGTAAAAAAAATAAATAAACATTTTGGTCACATCTGACCTAGGCACATGTCAAAGTGAATAAACACTAAATAGTGCATAGTATTAGTAATAACATTTGTTTCCCTTTTGAAATAAAATAAATATTTGTCATATAATATCAATTTTTTTTATATTTACATGGTTTTTATATATGTATTAAAACACTTTGCGCCCCACGTGGGATGCAACCCCTGATCTTTTATGTGCGAGACAGCAGTGCTATGATTGCACCACTGAATATATATGACCCAATCACATCACAAAGTGCATTTAACAGAATAAAAAAAATTAAACTATCAGTGCTATGAACGCTGTCAGTGTACAAATTCATAACAAGCAACTAACGCACAAGAATACAACATGTACGGCACACTGAGGGAACATATGTTTGTTTTAAATCACCACTTGCGTTGATATTGTGACGTTTCACGCTATAACATGAGCTGTGGGGGGGCGGAGTCTTGGGGGATAAGCACTTTGTGAGGGCTTAGGGCTGAGTGACAGGATCAGGGTGAGAGGGCAGCCAGTGGTAAAAGAGCAGGAAGAGATTCCCCCAGAGATGGGCTCCTTCAACAGGTCATCACAGTATCATAGATTGTGAACACCATAGACATAAAATTACTAGACGCCGCATGACCAGCAGCATCGTACATCAACGTCGCTGCCATATTGTGAGTGGCACCGCTGTGGAGTGAAGTAATGGATAAAGATGCCTCATGCATGTGCTGCTTGGGATTGTACAAACCGCTGTACGCGCCAAACCAGATCCCGTGGGATTATATTTCATAGGTAAGGCTGAACAATTGTTTTGGTTATATTTGGCCATTAGAAAATCATGTTTTATAATCTTAACTTTAGCTAAGGCAGGCTAAGCTAGCAAAGCTATGCATTTATGTGCTCAAGTGAGCCGCCAAACAACGTTTTGGCTAAACGTATTTAGTCACTAACTATGTAGATTGCTGTTAGCTGTTAACATTTCTCAAACTTTGAAGGTTTCCCAAAGAAATCCACCTCAGGAAGCAGTAGGAGGTAGTCCTTAGACGGGATTTTGAGAAAGCTGTCCTGTGATGTGTGCCGTGCTAGTTTGGTAACAGATGCTGTTCTGGCATCATATGATCAAAGCTACCACTTGCTCACATTAAAAACAAAGGAAGTTTGATGATTGTTTCTAAGGGTACAGTCAAGGTGGTCAAAGTAGCTGAGCGTGTTATCCGACAGTCGACATTAGGGCAAGCTGTCAGTGTATCTTTGATCAATCAGTTTGTTCGGGCTGAGATTGGTTCTGATGATGTGTTTTTTCTCAAGGAGCACATTGAGCAAACACAGTTTGAAGTTGACAACCATCCATTTTATGTTCATGTCTTTAGTTGTGTCTGTCTTCCACAAACTAAGGCTGCACCATATTGCCAGACAGAATACTCTCAAATTACAGGATCTGAGTGAGTGAGAGGGGTGTAAGTCTGTGGGAGATCAGTGAGGTAGGGGGGAGCTTTAAATGTTCAGAGCGGTATTTTGTATTGTATTCAGTAGTGAACAGGGAGCCAGTGAAGTTGAGAGAGAATAGGTGTAGTATGTTCAGTGGATTTAGAACAGCAGGTTATTATCCTGGCAGCAGAATTTTGGAGAAGTTGTAAGTGATGGATACATTTTTGTGGGATGCCAGATAGAATAGCATTACAGTAATCTATACGTGACGTGACTAGGGCATTAACCAGTACTTCAGTACTGTGTTGCGTAAGAACAGGACGAAGTCTAGAAATGTTTCGGAGATGGAAGAAGGCAGTCCGAGAAATGTCACGTATTTGGGAAGAATAATTTAATAATAATAATAATAAGTATTATTATTTAATAATTGCCATTATTAGTGTATAAATGGATATAAATAATTGCATTTAAACGATTCGCTAAAATCTGTTGTATGTAAACGATACTGTTTTAAACGTTATTGTTTTTTCATCAGAAAACTTGGTTTCCACCAGAAAACTCGGTTTCCACGTCTACCTGTATTACTCACAATAGGGTGGACGCGCTGACGTATCGTGTCGACTGTGCAACACAGTGAATGCGGCGTCTATCTGTATATGTCTATGGTGACCACCACATCTAGACACTCAACAATGCATTGCATTGTGGGTTAATGTTGCTAGGCTATGCAGAGTATTGTTATGGTCTGTACTATTGCAGGAATTTCAGAAGACTCACAAAATGTGTTTTTCTTGTTTTTTCTGAGGCTGAGCCACTCAAAGGTTGCTTCTAGGGCCTGCAGGCCACCATTTGAATAGGTTGGCTTTACAATAAAAAGCAAACATCCACATAGCAAAGAAAATGTGTTACTGATAGGGGATGTCCTGCCCTTCAAACTCAGAGCTATTAAACATGAGTCTATAGTTCACAAACACCTTTTTTTGTTTTCCCCCACAAGCATAATACTTTGTGCTTCTTCATCTTTTCCTGCTTCTTCTCCACTTCAGGTAAGCATTTTCCTACTCCACTCCTCATCCAGTGGAAAGTTGCTTTTAAAGCCAGACCCAGAATCAGTTTATCACAGAAACACTGGCATATCACAGAATTGTGGAGGTGGGGTTCACACCTGAAAAATAGCATTTATTTGAAACCCACCTGCCTCCCCACTGATGTTAGAAACCATTTAAATCAACTTGTTTGACACTTTTAAAAAATAAACCTGTTCTGTGCTTAGCCAATATGTTTCACTTAAGAAGGAAAATGGCTATGTTGTTAACGTAGTGTAGTGGCCAGAATATTGCCTTGAGGAAGGGCCGGGGCAGGATGCCTGGCTGACAATGACTTGTCACACAGGTACACAGAGTACTAACTTCCGCAAGGTACATGAAGGCTTGAGAAAAACAAAAATGACTACTTTCAGAGGAAAGAATAAATAGCAGCCCCATATAAAAGATAGCAGCTGGTGGGTCACAAAGGGACAGGGTGACAGTGGAAAGGACAGTGAGACATTCAGTGCTGTTCTCGTGATGGACCACAAGTGCAAGTCCAGCAGTGTCAAGTGTGTGCTTGTTGTTTTATGAAGAATTTCCCCATGGCCTACCACAGCAGGAAAGATTGACCAGGGATGTTAAACTTGCTTGCTGTTATTTAATAAATGTACCTGTTGTGCCTCAGTCTTTCCATCTCAGTGTTCTTTACAATAAAATCACTGAAAGATTGAGACTTTTGTACTTGTTATTTTCAAATAGCCAATGTTATTTTATCTACCTAAGTTTTCTGTTAATAGGCTTGTTATTGTCTGCAGCGAGTAGAGGTGTACAATGAGAACAAGGAGAAGAAGCCTTTTTGTCATGCTTACCACAACCCCGATATATACCTGATGTGATCTGTTCCATGGACGACACTGATTTGCATTTCCCTCTTCCACAGATCATTTACACATAGATGTTATCTTTGGTACAGTTCGGTAATGGTTTGTTGTGCCAGTACTTGCTAGCACTTTTCTGAGCACCACTTAGATATTTTCTTTTTCTTTTCACAGTGGAACTTTTCATTGCATACAAGCTAAATTACATAGGTTTTAAATATGATAGCACCCAAGCATCTGCTGTCTCTGACATCACAAGATGTGTCAAACCAGTTTCTCACTGTTTTGTTTACCCAGAAAATACACAACTATTTATTTCCATTTTAAAAAATAAAATATATATATATTTTATATATTTTTAAATACTGTATTATAAGGAGCCCTTTAGAACTGGAGGCCTCTTTGCTTCCTGAGGATTGTGGGGGCTTCCCCTATGCCAGTGCACAAAAGTACTTCCAGGTGAGACAGAGAACAGGGATGCAGTCTCCCATTAGCTCCATCTAGGGGCTCCGAAGGACCTCAATAGGGTGTGCAGCCCTGAAACTATCCTTCCATTATTCTGGTCACCCATCCATACTAACGTTTACATTAGAAAGTATAGTCATTAACCTAACATATAGTCTGTTCAATGGAGGACGATGAGTGCATATTCTGAATTAACATTTTATTTGCACTGAGGCCACTGGCAGAGTCTGGGCTCAAGTTTTTAGAATTCTAAAAGTCAAAGATGATCTTATCCAGTAGTTAATGGCACTTCTCATGTGTATTTGCTATCTCATATCTGTTTTCTTTCATTCTTGTAATTTTTGTCTGTGATATTTTCTTCTTGTAGATAAAGAATTGAAACCTGGGCATGTAGAGAAGTCTGCATTGGTGAAATTACTTCAGCCACAGGGCAGCTCTCATCTTGATTCAGTTTGCATAAAGTAACAACCCATATCAGATAAACTGACATATTTCCACTACACTGCTGCTCAGCTTTCTTCTCACAACAGAGAGATGTATTTCATTTAGTAAAGCTGACTATCTGTTGACATGCTGTGGTAATAAAAGGAAGAGAATGTGAGAGAGAAATTGCATGGCTACTGAGATTTCACAGCCACCATAATGCAGTGAAAGGCTGCCACATGCCAGGCTAAATTAGCATATTTTCATGACCCATTAATGAATTAAAATACAGATTGAAATCTGGGCAAATGTTAACTTGTTGCCTTAGTGCTAATTGACCAGTCATAATGTCTCAGTACCTCCTGTCTGAATTCTGAATGACCAGGAATCCTGGCATCTTTGCTGTCCAGGGAACAGCAAGAAATGGCTGCATTGATCTTGTTAAAAGCATAATTATGGGCATTATCTAGCTAAACTCAACTCAACATAAAATGCTTAAACCTGTGATAGTATTACATATTATTGTAATTTAATTTAATATTGTGTTTTTTTTTGTATCAGTATACTGCTGCTAGATTATGTGAATTTCCCCTTGGGATTAATAATCTATCTATCTATCTATCTATCTATCTATCTATCTATCTATCTATCTATCTATTGTAACTTTTAGAGAAAATGAAAAAATATTTAAAAACAACAGTACATATCTCTTCTGTCTAATTATTACCATCTTGCTCTGGAGCAGCTGTAAACTGTGAACACCCCATGTTGAAACTGCAGAATCCATGGTACATGTAGGACACAGAGGGTTAGGGTTAGTATGCCTCATTTTAAAGTACTGTTTAAAGCGACATACGTGGCATGAGCACCCTTTCATTGTTTCTTATATGCTGTTGCTTTTAGGACTTTACAAGCACTAGTGTGACTGTTCTTCTGAGGCACCAGCAGTAGAGTCCATGCACCCCATCTTGGAATACTGAATTCAGTGTGCACACTGGAATTATAATTTATGTTGTGCAACTTAGTTATCAGTGCACAGGTGAGCTTTCTGTCCCACAAGAGCATCATGGACAAAGACGATTGCTGTGATTCATTGATTGATTGATTGATTGACAGGCGGGCAGGTCAGGGCAGGCAGGCAGGGCAGGGCAGGGCAGGACGGGCAGGCAGGGGGTTACCCTCTGCTCGCTACGCGCCAGCCACTTCACATCTCTGCCACTTGTGTTGTGAAGAGAGGGGCTGAACGCATACCAAGGAGACACGGTCACTCCTCCGAAACCCCCTCTTAAATTGTGATACAATGGGAAACAAATAGTTTTTTTTTTTTACCTCCTGTTTCCTTGATCAGCTGCTGGCTTGCTGCTGCTGCCATGCCGCGTGATCTGTATCTCGCATGGCGCTGTGAACATTTAAAAGCCTGTACAGCAGCTGTCCTTCTCTATGTCTTTTATTTCCGGCCCCGTGCGTGGTTAAATCTTTTTTGCACAAAGTCCTGTCTCGCGAGACGTGAGTTCTTGATATTTTTTAGTTTATAATTTAAAAATATAATAAGAATCTGAAAATCTAACAACGTCACATTAAAGTTCGATAAATTCTGAAAAGAATGATACCAAACATATATTTGTAGGTTTTAAAATAAGCCTGATTTAAAGTGTGACAAAAAAGTGACATAAAAACGTTACCGTTGCACTTTTAGGCTTAGGATTTTATATATATAGAGTAGATATACAGTGCATATGTACTGAATGGAAGGACTGATTCACACGCTCATTTATTAAACAGTTGCCAACTGTCGTTCTGCATTATAAAAAACTAATGTCCTAGTCACATTTTCCCATTGTTACAGGTAACAAATATATATATATGTCTGCATGGGTTTCCTCCAGGTACTCCTGTTTCCTCCCACAGTCCAAAAAGATGCAGGTTAGTTGCATTGGCGATTCTACATTGTTCCTAGTGTGTGCTTGGGGTGTGTGTGTGTGTGTGTGTGTGTGTGTGTGTGTGTGTGTGTGTGTG